>JAWDHB010000166.1:0-42238 GCA_033439405.1 Fusarium sp. NFCCI 5145
AGGCATATTATAATAGTAATATTAGCCCTCTCTCTCTAAGCTAATAAGCTAGTTTTTCTAGTACTTTTTTTTATATTATAATAAAAGAAGCTAGGTAAGTATTCCTATTCCTAAGATTTACCTTAAAACTTACTATAAAAATAAGGCAGCTAAAGATTACAAGATTTACTCTCTATAAGGTCCCTAGCCTCTTAGGAGTACTTATATAATAATATATAAGGTTATTATTATAAAAAAAGTAATTCTACTTTTTATAAGTGCAATTACTAAAAAACTATATATTTAGCAAAGCTATAAATCTATATATCCTATTACTAGCTAGGGGACTATATAGAATTTAGACTATAAGGCAATATACTACCTAGGTTAATTAATTTGCTATATTTATATTAGTATTAATTAGCTTTAGAGGTTAATAATAAAAAGTCTGCCAAGCCTAGAGAGAAATATCTTTTTTATACTTATAAATTAAGGCTACTTATTTAATTAAATTATAAGGTTTAGGCAGTAGCTATAAGTTATTAAGAATTCTTTTAGAAGGTTATTATGTTTTTTGTGTGGTACTTTATATCTATTATTGTATTTAAAACCTACTGTGTTATTCTGGCTATGCGGCCCTGATCTTGTCATGGGAAAACCACATTTCAATATGCAAAGGCTACGGCACGTAATTTTGGTGCAAAGTTCAAGGGGCGGGGCGAGTTAGAAAGATAGCACGATAATAGTTAGCTCTCGTACCGATAATTGCCGTTCCATCCGTGTCCCTTGCAGTGAATCTAGA
Source organism: Fusarium sp. NFCCI 5145 (assembly GCA_033439405.1). NCBI lineage: Eukaryota > Fungi > Ascomycota > Sordariomycetes > Hypocreales > Nectriaceae > Fusarium > Fusarium sp. NFCCI 5145. Next base: position 782 of record JAWDHB010000166.1, read on the forward strand.
GATCTTCTACCATCAACCTATCACATCACATCCCGTAATAGCGGGTGACTAATGAGCGAAGGCTTAACCTTTTGTAACTTGAAGCCATATCGTCAGCGTATCATTGATTGCTCCTGTTCAACCAATCACCGACACCCGGCAAGGAACATTCCGGGTCCGATGATACGCCTGACCCCTTCCTTGTACCGAAATAAGCAAACGACACGCGACACAGAATTCGCAAACTTCCATTTAAACTAAACATCTATCTTCAACTGCAAGGAAACGCCATGAACAAGACTTCTCACACCGATGAACCATTCGAGGGCGATGACGGCTACAACCAGAGCCCTAACCCAAACTCCAGCGATCTGACCACCAACGCTGACTTCAACGGCCTCGTCAACAGTCGCACCTGTCTCCACGAAAACTCCCGATCATTGCTCGAAGCAGGCTCTGACGTCTCAGGGAAGATGGCAGCCGACTCATCTATGGAAAACGACGGCCACGGGAAGGCTACGCCTACCCACAGGCTGGCTCATGGGTCAATCGACCATGGCCAGCCATCCGGCGGTCTGCGCTCAGCAGCACCCGCCAACCCCCCGTCAGCTCCGGCTGGTGGTGACGCCGACAACGGCACGCCCCTGCAGCGTCTCAAGGACATGTTCATCAAAGTCGGCTCGTTTATCGGACCTGGCTTCATGATTTCGGTTGCCTATATTGATCCTGGCAATTACTCCACCGACATCGCTGCAGGAGCCTCCTATCGCTTCCGCCTGTTATTCATCGTCCTTCTCTCCAACGTGTTTGCTATCTTTCTGCAGAGTCTGGCTATCAAGCTTGGTACCGTCAGCGGGCTTAACCTTGCTCAGGCTTGTCGTGCGTTTTTACCTCGATGGCTTAACTATATCTTGTATGTTTTTGCCGAAGCTGCCATCATTGCTACAGACATAGCCGAGGTAAATCAATCATTCTGTCTTTCCTATCTTTTTTCGTCGAGTACTGATTAATCAGGTTATCGGATTCGCCATTGCACTGAACCTTTTAGTTCCCAAGATACCGCTGGTGGCAGGATGTGCTATTTCCATCCTGGATGTCATGGTCCTGCTCATATTCTACCGCCCCGAGGGATCAATGAAGGGCTTGAGATACTTTGAGATGTTCATCATGTGCCTGGTTCTTGGTGTGGTTGTTTGCTTCTGCATTCAGTTGTCTCTGATCCGTGGTACTACACCCCGCGAAGTCTTCCAGGGCTACCTCCCATCAAAGTATCTCATCGAGTCTGAGGCGTAAGTCCCAAATATTGCTTCCTCGTAGTAGTCTTCCTCTAATCTTTTACCAGCATTTATCAGGCCTGTGGTATTCTTGGCGCGACAGTGATGCCTCACAGCTTGTATTTAGGCTCCGGCATTGTTCAACCTCGCCTGCGTGAATATGATGAGCGCAGCGCCCTGCTGCCTCGTCAACTTTCCTCAGAGCCATCCGTTCTAGATGAGAGCATAGACAAAGGCTACTACGTCCCTTCTGAGAGAGCCATCAAGCACTCCCTGAAACTTTCTATTCTTGACCTGGCTATATCTCTCTTCACCTTTGCCCTCTTTGTCAACTCGGCCATCCTCATTGTTGCCGGTGCTTCGCTCTACAACAATCCCAACGCTCTCGACGCCGACATCTTTGGCATTCACGATCTACTTTCCAAGTCTATCTCTCCTGCGGCAGGCACCATATTCGCCTTGGCGCTACTGCTCTCAGGAGTTTCGGCTGGAATCGTTTGCACCATAGCCGGCCAAATGGTAAGCGAGGGCGCTTTGAACTGGAACATTAAGCCGTGGCTTCGCCGTCTGGTGACCCGTAGCATCAGCATCACTCCGAGTATCATCATCGCGGGGGCTGTCGGCCGCGAAGGACTCAACGCAGCACTCAACGGGTCGCAAGTGGCTCTAAGTATCATCCTACCATTTGTCACCGCTCCGCTTATCTATTTTACGTGCCGTGATAAATACATGACGGTCCAAACTGGCAGTGCACGCTGGCGCACCGGGGATATGGACGATGAGACAGATGCGGACGGGGTAGTAGAAGAAGGAGCTAGGGTCAGACGCGACGGTCTCAAGATGACCAACTCTTGGTTCACGACGATTGTGGCTATTATGATCTGGCTTTTCATGGCAATCATGAATGTAGCTAACTTGGTGTTCCTCGGCAAGTAGCTGTTGTCGTGGTGTCATGGTGTCATAGTTGCTTGGTGAGAAGCAACTGTGTAAAGCCCCAGGGCTCAAGAGATCGGATTTCCTGTGCACTGGCAAATATGTGATAAAGTAGGTTCGGCTTGCAGACATGTGATAGCCACCCATAAGAACTGGGACTTTGAGCCCTGAATTCTTGCATCTTCAATCGACCACGTGAAACAAGTTTGGGCGATATGATTAAGCCCAATACTAACTCCAATCTCGTAGAACGTGTTGATTAGGTTAGTTAAGGAGAATGGCTTCTAGATGAACATTGCAATATGTATTACATGTAGGACACGCGATTGGACACTCTGGGTCAAGAGTCTAGGACGGACTTGACAAGTGCCTTCAACATTAGTGATCATGGATTATTAAGACCAACCGTATCCTAACCAATCACCTAGGTAGCTCACACGGACGTGCTAAACTGAGACAGGGGGCTGGCCGTTTGAGCAAAGTTCGCTTCTGCTTTTCTCACTACCACTCGCGGGTAGGCAAACAAGGTTCAGCCACGAGGCGATGATCCATAACTGATCATCCTCAACGGCTTAAAAAACAGAGGAGGAGTAATCATTACAACGTTTTAATAATATTATATCACAAACATGTCCGAATTTCGGACCGGTTTGTCACTTTGCATCAGAGTATTACTGAACGTGTAAATATGTATAAAGCACTCCAGTCGCGACGTGAATGAAGAAAGAAATTATCAACAGTTGTACGATCCAATTGCACACTAAGCAAGCCCTATAAAGAACCACCATCTATAATTCAACCTGTTATTCAATATTATCAACATGTCTCGTCGCATCTTTGTTATCGGAGGTACGGGTGCTCAAGGATTCCCCGTCTGCCGCGGCCTCACCAAAGACGGAGCCTACAGTCTTCGCGTTCTGACCCGCGATATCAACTCAGAGCGTGCCAAGGAACTTTCTGAACTCGGCGATGTTGAGTTCGTCGAAGGCTCCTTCGCCAACGAAGAGAACCTGCGCAAAGGATATGCAGACTGCTGGGGCGCTTTTGTCAATATTGACAGCCACAATGCCGGTGAAAAGACTGAGACTTTTTGGACAATTCGCGCTTACGAGCTGGCCATAGAGTCGGGTATCAAATTCTTTGTGTTTGGAAGTTTGGATTACGGGTATAAGAAAAGTGGCTATGACCCCAAGTTCCGCTGTGGCCATTGTGATGGTAAGGGTCGACTTGCAGAGTGGATGCTTAGCCAGAGGAAGAGCCACAACATGGGTACTGCGATTTTCACTACAGGCCCATACATCGAACTGACTACTTCTGCTCAATCTGGTATGGCTCCTAGTATCGTGGATGGAGTCGTCACATGGTCTGTTCCACTCGCTGATGGAGCGATTCCTCATCTCGCTCTAGATGACTGCGAGTACTACGTTCGCTGGCTTTTTGACCATCCGGACAGATCTGATGGAATGAATCTTGAAGTGTCTATCGACCATATCACAACCAATGAGATCGCCCAAGCTTTCCAGAAAGTCACTGGCAAACCAGCTCAGTGCATCGATATTTCGTTGTCGACTTGGTTCGGGAGCATGCCTGCGGGCGGCAATGTACCAGCTGGGCACAATGCAGACCCGAATGACCCGGCCACTATGACCTTTTTACAGAGCTTCACGGGGTTCTGGAACCTAAGGAGACACTCTGGTGGAAATAAGGGCATTATTAGAAGGGACTACAAGCTTCTGGATGAGATTCATCCTAGCAGGATTAGGACCGCAGAGGAGTTCTTTCGTCGAGAGGAGGACAAGCGTAGGTCTCTGGGACTGGAAGGTCTCTTTGAGGCAATTGAGAGTGGAAATCTTGAGATCATCCTCAAGGGTCGCAAGGATAGTAAGAAGGGTGCGCTGTAATGTCTTAGAAGTATCGCAGTGTTTGAACAAGACGGATTGAATTGATATTATCGTTGCTTGTAACACTATGTCTATTCAGCCTTTGGGAGGGCCCCTATCGATGGAAACTTCCAGCACGTTGGCGAGAAACCCCGTGATGAACCTCGCTCTCCCGCTGCTCAAGTCCCCAGTCCTCAACTTTGGTGTGTTCTGGAAGTGCAGGTTTACCACCAAGACTGGCAAGCACTATATCATTGGTCGCTGTAAAACTGTCCAAGATCTGAAGCTCCTTGAGTGTAAACCATTGTGGCACTAGGAGAATGCGCAGAGGGATCATGAGAATGATGAGCACGGGGAATCCAATCGCTGCAATTGTATGTGAAATAGCCACGCATGCCGCGACACCAATAAGCTGTATTCCGATATAGAGAAGAATCTTGCGCCGTCGCACTCGGAGCATTGGATCGTCACGCTGAATGAAACGATTCTCTGCCTGCAGATAAATGAACTTTTGTATGATCCCGTTGGACTCAATCGAACCCCACTGAATGAATATCGTGAGCAAGAGCATGGAGTTAATCAGTTGTTGGACGTTACTTACTCCGACGACGAAGAAGACGCCAGCAAATACAGCAGCAGGCATGAGGTGCAAGACCGCCAAGAGAGGACCAGTCATAGTTCCAATCAGGCCCAATCCCATGAGGAAGTGTGAGACGCGCTGTTCCACTACAGCTGTGGCTTGTAGGATAGGATGGCGTATTTCAATGTCCTCACCTTCGCATGCTGAAAAGACCTTGACATCCGTTTCGTATATGGTAAGCGAATCGGTATGGACTGGCGCCTAGCATACAAGATAGATTGTCAGTTTCGAGTGCGAATTGAAAGCCGCGGTAGGAGATCGCGTTACATACCTGAGGGACAAGGCCATTGGGCATAGGCAAACCAAGAATGCCCGAGATGAAGGTTGTGCAACCCAGAAGAAGGAAGTCCCAATGGAAGCCGCCAGGTTTCTTCAGTGGATATTGTCGAGCTTGGGCGGTGATACTGCTAACGTTCTGTGATTTCGATAAGCGAGGGCAGGGAAAGGGATCATGGTCGGGTAGCTTACATGGTCATAATAAAATAAGAGCATAGTCAAGAGACCAAAAGGCATAGCTATAAACACCCATGAGACGTCCAAGTTCCAAAAGTCAATGATCCAGCTTCTTGGCTGCGTAGGATAGAAGGCTTTCGTGACAGGTACTCGCTCGATATGTGTCAATTTGAGTGTTCCCGGGAAGTGAGAGAAGCCAACCCAAAAGAGTGTGCCAAACTCGAGTACGTTAATAAGTTGAAGATAGGCAGATGTCCAGGTTTATCAGCTTGGGTGCTTACCACGTAGGCATAATCTGCTAGTACTGTGCGAACCCCCGGGGTCCATAGTGTACATGACCCTAGCTTCTCAAGGCCGTAGACTGTCGCGAAATACAGGATGGCGATGATACAGGCCAGGTATCCTGCTGCATGCCCCTCCTGGTTAAACTCATTGACAAGTTCCTCGATTCCCTTGACTGGACAAGATTAGCCGTGCTTTTGGCTAGAGTATTACGAGGCCGCACGTATAGTTTGACTTACTGATATAGATAATACCAACGTACATGCCAAAGGCCTCGCTGGAAAAGTCCGTTACATAACGCATATAATCACACGCGTTGAAGATTGCAACAAGCCAGTGAAAGATGGCTGCCCAGATACCCGTCCAGGCCATGAACTGGGGATAGATAGAGACGTCGTATTGGCTGATGATATCGTAGATAGTAAAGTTGAACAGGGCGATAAGACCCGTCACGCCAACAATGGTGAGAGGCTGGGCGCTAAAAACGCTAAAGACCATGGCAGCCATGGCAGAGGAGAATAAGGCTTCGTTGATGCCAAAGAATTGTCCGGTTCGACGATACATGTCGAGGGTGTAAGCGATGGCGGGAAGGAGGCTGTTTCGCTATATGTCAGTTCAAAGCATATATGGACAATGTGATGGAGAACAGACTTGACAAAGTACATGCGGATTGTACTGGCAACGACTCGGTAGGTGAAGGCATCGGTGATATCGCTCCAGTAGTAGGGCAGTCTTCGTTTCACGTCGTGATACATCCCCCTTCCGGGGCTCAGAATTCGCCATCGTCGCCATCCACGTTTATTGTCGTAATTGTAAGACATTGATGTCTTTTCTCGAGTGACTTCAACGTCACTAGATGTGTTGCTCTGCTCGGTCCGGGTGGACATTGTGAAATATGACTGAAGGGAAAAAGCAAAATAGTAAAGAAAGGGAATGTCAAGAGAAAGTGTACGACAAGAAGATAAGTGCGCAAAAGAGATTTCAAAATGATTGAAATAAGGAAGGCTGAATGTAGCGGACGGGAGGTTTATGCTCTTTATAGCAATGAGCTAGAGGTTGAACTAACTAATCGAGAGTACAGGGGCAAATAGTGCCTGGGGCCCCATGTGTCGGACAACCATAGAATCTGGTAGCAATGATGGCCTATTTTCTGCACGGGCATAATTTGCCCGAGATGGGCGTCATCGAGATTCTGACAGTACAAGACTTGCTCAGAGGCCCATATAAACAACAGCAAGACAGGCCTCATAGGTTTCACAGGCTGATGAAATATTCATAGCCCACCTCGATCCAGTATCTAACTAGATAATACATATTTACAGAAATACAACTGCCGAATAAATCACAGTCCAGGGCCATGATGATTCATGCCGTGACTTTGACGTTGGAATGCTCTCCACTTATAGCCCGGTCCAATGAAACAGGGTAAAAAGGTTCCGTACAGGTATAACTGAAATTATCTGCCCGGGCAGAAAATAATCCTTCTTGCTCCATCTCGTCACTCCACGGCCAATTCTTGTTTGCCTTTAACCTGGTTTCCAATACAATGCCGAATCGCGACGCAAATCATCTCAGACATATCTTACAGTCTGAAGTCTTAGACAAGCTGGTGACAGCACTGTCTGAACTTCCACTGCAAAATCTCCATGATCCAACCCTTTGCTTCGAAGCATTTGTTCTCAATGGGCAGGCTGTAAATCATAACAGAGACATTCCCGAGGCTGATAGGTGGAGTGGACAGGGAGAATTGATTTTATCGGTAGGTTTCGTAGTCAACCGTAACCAACGGCCGACTAATTCTATCGAAGCATCATATTCCCCTAACTCACAAACCATCGTCACGATTAAGCATCAATAAGGCCTCATCGCCAGACAGACCGTCTGCACCACAAGAACAAGAATTTCCCTTCCAGCCTGTGGAGCCCCCTAGTAGTAGCGTTGATGAACAGGAGAGAAACGCCCTTGAGCCATCACGAAAACGTGAAGCTGGTTTGCGCCCTGCTTTGATGAGTGCTTGTAATCCTGCTACTACTGACGACAGCCGTCGGCAAATGCAGATCGGAGAGCGAAACTTTCCCAAAAGGGCAAAGCTTAAGCCTGATGGAGTGTTCTATCCACGTGAGTCATCCCTCGACAAGTTCATCGTTGGCATATGGGAACAGATACACTCTGGCCTTGTCCTGGAACCGCACGTCCTAACCGACCAGGCCCAAGTGAGGACTTCAACAAGCCAAACACCACGAGGAACCTTGCCAGCCAATGAGAACCTCTCAGATATCTCGTACGACTCGTTCAGCCAAAGTAATTTCTTTTGTCGCAGGGTCACACAGGCCAGTCGTACATGTCGCTCCATGGAGGTTATTGTCCAGGCTCGTTGGGTCGAGCTCTTCGACTCATACGTGGAGCATCTAGTTTCCACGAATCCTGAATTGTCTCCAACACGGAGTCGTATGAGAGCATTGACTGAGGCATGCCATGACTTTGCATGGTCTGAGAAAGAGATGCGGAACAAGATGGCTATCTGGAGAGGCTACAAAGAGATCAAAGATGTTATGGGGTGGGTCGCGCTGGTATTTTCTGGAATGGGGCTTTATCGCTTTTGCAAATACCGTATTGGCTTCGACAAAGACAAGCTGCATCGAGCACAGGTATTGCGGTTACGAATGGAAGTTGCCGCGGATACTCTGCATAAAGATTGGAGACAACTCCTAGCTATCGTGGGTGAACCCCCGCAACGGGAGTTCACAGGCCATCCTCATGATTGGGTCGTCTTCCATGACGGCTCTGATCCGGTTCCACTGCGATCAACATACTTACAGTATGACTCGAATTTCAGCTTTGAGCATCTCGAAGAACCTATACTGGATACCACGTCCTGGGGAGCAGATGATCCACGCTGGGCACCGCCAGTCGCATGGCCTACCAACACCAACACATGTCTCCTCTGCAGCCAATTCCAGTCAGACCACGCTATATCCAACTCATGCAAATGCTTCCCTAGTCTATTTGGCGGTCCAAGGCTGACACCCGCTGTTCAAGTCTTTCGAACCCATGACGGCCGTAACAATGGGCTTGAAGCACTTGTGCCGTTCGACAGAGGTGCCGCTATTGGAGAGTTCATAGGTTTGATAACAAAGGGACTCGAGGACCAGGATGTGTTAGGCAGCAAAGTTGGTGAGAGAAGCTACCAGATATGGCAGGGAAGGCAAGGGAACTTCACTCGATTCGCAAATCATAGTTGTAAGCCGAACGCCCAATTTGAGAAGTTTGTCTGGTTGGGGACGGAGCGTATTTTACTCGTGAGCAAGGGGATTGAGGCAGGGGTGGAGGTTACAGTTGACTACTCTGGCAGCTACTGGCGCGGTCTTGATAAGAAGTGTCTCTGCGGCGAGGCTTGCTGTAGATACAAGCGTACTCAGTGATTGTAATAAAGAAACGGTACGAATCGATGCGTTCGTCTAAGTCATGGACCACTGAGCTCGGCACCTCGTCGCTCTAGCACTACAACTATTCTTGATCCCGCCTCCGATAGAGTTAGAGAGATACCGGCTTCAACTCAGCAAACGGCCTCATTTCAAGCATGCGTCCCGCGCCCTGAGCACTAAGCCCCATTGTCTTCTCGACACGTTCCATCATCAACTTGGCGTAGGCTTTGAGTGCATCGGTTTGTTCATAGAACGAACGTGTCAGTACATTGCACAGATCTGCCGCTTCTTGGAAGGCAGAGTTGGCACCAACGCCTCCCACAGGCGTCATGGGGTGTGCTGCATCCCCTAGCAACGTCACTATAATAGACTCAGGTCTCTCAACTAATGCATCCCACTCCCTCTTAAACATCTCCGGCGAGCATGCGAAAAACCTCAGCGTCGATGATGAATGTTCATCTTGGTTTTCCAGCAGAGATCGGATGGTTGGGTGCCAGGCTCTCGTCATCTCTAACGTCTTCTCAGCAGACTGGGCATTGTCCATTTCCTGAAAGTCGATTTGTGCGCTTGGCAGAAAGCCTTTGTTAATACAGAGAACCCAGTAGACATAGTCATCTGGCACCTTGTACGCGGTTCTTGATCCTGGGTCTATGTCTTGTGAGAACTCCATTGTATCTGAGAAAAGTTTTAATGGAGATTTCTCATTCGTTCCGGCAAGACATATCCCGTCGAGTACTTCAGGCGCCAACGAAACCTCAGTTTCAGATGTTATGAATGTCTTGCCAAAGATAGCTCCACACTCTGTATCTAACAAAGGGAAGTATGGCATCAGCTGTTGGCGAACGTGAGATCTGGTTCCGTCTGCACCGACTAACACAGCGCCGGTTTCCTTGGTACCGTCGGTAAATGTCACCTCAACACCTTCGGTGGTGAGACAGTAACCTTTGAACGTTTTTCCGAAGCTGATGTTGTCTTCCAGCCCTGATAAGAGGACGTTTCGAAGAATAACTCGGTCTGCGTTGTATGACTTTCCTGCTGGCATTGGTGGCGGGCCAGACCCTTTCACACCTGGTGGGGGTTTTTGACCACTGAAAGCATCTATGCTATGCATTCCTGATTTAACTTGTGCGCAGGTCTCTTTGAAGGCCTCCCAGAGATTGTCTGGTAGCAGTTTCTGGAGCGCACCAGCGCCATCGGGGTTGATTCGAATTCGATAACCCTGAGGGCGAAAGTTTGCCGACGAATCGCGTTCAAAGATGTGAAACGGTACCGGAAGGCTTGAATTCTTGAGTCCTTGGGCCAGGGCGAGGCCTCCGAGCCCTCCTCCAACAATGATGATGTTGTTGTTCTGAGTAGTGAATGACATTTTGAAGATGAAGTTTGGGGAAGCTTTTGGATGGAAGGCTTTTATTAGAAAAGCTCAAAGGATGCTGGTCACTTCAGTTTCTACTCAGTCAATATTTATATATTGGAAATCGGGGATATTATATCATTATCTGGTTGATTACACAGTCAGAAATAATCCGGCTGAGGTGGTCGGGATTTTCCATCGCCCGATAGAAGTAGAATAAAGTCCTGTTCGGGCGTTTGGATTAGCGAATGATGGCGAATATCTGGACAACTAACGCTCAGGGAGCACTGGTAGCTTTGAACTTTACCCAGGTGAGCCAAGCTTCGGCGATCATTCTGGGGCTTTGCCATCTAGGGTAATGCTCATCTCCTATCCCCAGTCAATCTTAGTTTTCGGGGCGGAATTAAAGAATGACGCAACATCTACACCCATTCCTGTGAATAGGCCGAGATCCGAGAAGCTCCGGGGCGCCAGTTTAAATCACCGAAGAGTCTGGTGTATATAAATCCAACAATTGTACAGTTTAATAGAATAATCCTATCCTAACATACATCAGGTTTAAGCTCCTTCGTTGTGGTTCATCACCTCAAAATACTTTCGTTCCTATAAGCAAGATTCATCATTCTTCCAATGCAGCACACACGAATCATCACCATGTTTGTCGAAAATAAGATTCAAGCTACATGCCTTGCGGCTGCCCTGCCTGCCCTTGCAGCATTGGCCTATACGTATTCCAGTTACAGGCAATACGTGGCTTTTGGAGACCATGGGCTACCTGGTAACTTCAGTGGTTGGTACCAGCAACTCAAATGGCACCGGATTGCTCGCACCGACACGAGGAAACCAGCCCCTTACAAAGACGATGAACTTGGTTCTCCTATCTACACCGAAGAAACTAAAGAGGTTTACCTGTCTGACAAGTCACTTCCTCCTCGTGTGGGCTCGAGACCTGTTGTTCCTGGTTTTGTCGCTCCACAACGTCAAACAACCCAACTACCTTCTGATCGCATGCTACGAATGCAGACCAAGTTTTTCGAAGACATCGGCGCTCAGAACCCGTCTCTATTTACAGTAAAGACCTCCGGGATTGAGAAGTTTGGTACCGCCCTATGGGTAGCCCCGGACAGAGAGATGCCGCCAATCCTTACGCGCCTCAACGGTGAATTTGCGCATATCCACCGTGAGGGTAGCGTACATCTGTTTCTCAGTTTGCCTGATGCGGAGATGGTTATTGCAAATGGATGGGGTGAGCGACATAAACTCACTGGGCCCCGCATTCCTTGGGGATATACCCTTATTTATGGGCCTCGGGATGAATCGGAGTTTGGAGTCTGGAAGAATATTGTGAAGGCTAGTATTACCTACTTTGCCGATCAGTCTGAGGTCTCATATGCTGCTTAATAGCTACAGTGTGGTGGGTAAAAGTGTGTTATTTGCAGTACAGATCTGTGGCTGAAAGCTTGTCTTTGCGTATGAACTTAGTCAGGGAGTAGTAGCACCTAACAAGAGAATATCTTTATGACCAAAATCTATGCTTATCTAGACTATTGCATGAGTAGGAGGGCTAGGGGTTACCGTTACGTCCCGCTCCTCCGCACTTAATAAACTTGATGGAAGAAATGAGTCTTCTAGCTTTAAGTTCGGAAGTTCTGTTCAAAGACACATCGAGCCGTGTCTGCAGTGCAAAAGTCGGTAATGACCACGCCATATCGACCCTTTCTAGGCGTCTCACACTCGTCCTTCATGAAAGAAACAAGGCCGAGGATTGACTTCCTGAGCAAAATAGTGAGGGTCCCAATACTTGAGCGTTTTCTTGTCAAGCCAAGTATCGCATGTTGTCGCGAAATACATGACCCCATCATTCAAGTCGGCCTCCTTGGCTTCCTGGAGCATATATCGCGCACAATCCCAACGCTCTTCGATTGTCTTGGAAGCACTTTGTGGTTCGGGCATCTGTTTCTATTTCCCTTCAGAACCATTGCTGTGCGAGTTATCTAGAAAGTTTGGCTTGTATAACTTAATTCCCAGCGATTGGCTTTCGTATTTCTCCAAGACCCTATGAAACAATCTTCGTATAGTGTCAGACATCTGCCCTTCTGACAAGAGTAGTGACTCTTAGCTCGAATAATAAGTTGGGTCAATGTCATAATTGTACAGGAACTCGGCAGTCAGGTGTCTCAGAAACTTTCCTCATGTCATGCGCACCGCATCAACAGATTGACAGTATCTAAATGCAATATCTATTGTTTTTCTTACATTAGCATGAACGTACGCCGCTCTAGTAGACTACTTTCTAGTAATATGTCCGAGAAATCCACCAGGCCGATGCGTTCCCAGTATGTATACTCATTGGCTGCTGGTGGATGCTGTTCTTGCACGACGAGAACATTCATCTTCCTCTTCAGAGTATCGTGCTGTAGGACTATACCGAGCCATGACTTCTCTAACAACCTCTGCCGCCAACTTTGGACGCCAGAAGCATCGTCCTCACGTACAAGGTCAGAAGGCATGTAGTCTTTCCGCGTCGCGTGGTAATACCCACTCCATGCAGAGTCGCCAATCGACACGATGCCTTTCCAAACCTCTTCCTTCTGATAGATGTCATATTGCGTGTAGAGACGAACCGTGACTACTGGTGCTCGGATGCGAAGGACGTAATGCTGCTCCGAAAAGCTGTCAACAGGCGGAGCTCCATCTCTACTCGCGGCTTGGACAAGTCGTTGGTAACAATCCTCCCAAGGAGTTATCGTCATGTCTTTGGAAACAATCGACACCTCTGGGTCGAAATCACTGCCGCAGACAATACTGGGCGGCTCTCCATGGACGACACCACACCACCCCGTCCAGGACCAGCTAGGGAATCCTTGTCGCCGATCAGCCGACCTGCGTAGGTCCCAGCACAGTCCGCTGATGAAGCCAGCGAGGCTGAGGCTGTTATCGGTAACCCTGACCCTGTCCCTGCCACGTGCCGCATACCAGCCATTACTCAGCCTGTTCCATGGTCCTGAGTGTCGTGACTGTGTCGAACATAAAAGTGGTATGCCACAAAGGCTGTATACAGGATAGCGCTTATGCTGTGAAAACGCTTGCAGAATGCCCAACATGGCGTTCAGGGCGTCTGACTGGTAGGTGAGCCGCCGCCCCGTGTAGTCGGCCAAGAGCTCGAAGAGGTCGAACCCGCCCTTGGTGGGCGCCATGACACCATGCCCATCGTATATCCACGATTTTCTCATTAGCCGAGGCCCCCGCCGCCGGTCTCTCATAAGCTTTAGAACACGCGGTGGAAGACCGATGGCTTCACGGCAGACAAGCCTGCGACACTCGAACGACATCTCATGCTCAGTGAAGAAGAGGCGTCGGTGGGCGAAAAGCCCTTCTTGATAGGTCCAGCCGCGCTCTGCCCAGGCTGATGAAAGGATCTGGCCACATGGCTCTGGCGGAATGCATGTTAGTGCGTGGCCTTTGACAAGTGCACAGGGCATGGCAGTACGGGGCCGCCCGCGAGTGGCGCCAGCGAGGCCAAAGGAAGAGGTATGTCCCGTGGCCATCACGAGCGTCACGTGGGCGTTTCCATAGATTAAGTGCATGCTCCGCAACTGCTGCTGCTTTACAGTTGCGTCGCCCGCTTGGTCAATGCAGTATCGATCCACCCATAGATACTGGTACCCTAGCCCGAGCGTCACATGGATGGCATCTTCGACAACGGGCTCGACTCCGCCATCGACGAGAGGCCGCAGGAACTTATTGCCATCCTTGTCGCGCTGAATCCACTCCAATTGCATAGTAGCAGGATTGGAAACAGAACCAGAACCAGAACAAGATAGAGGTGGTTGGCCCCATACATAGCTCAAAGCTGCATAGGTTGGAGCAGCTGATCCATCTCCCTCTCCGTGGCGGAAGATCAGCCTTGTAGCACAGTCTATGAGATAGAAATGTGGCACGGAACGTTTGTGGCGGGGATTGCACCGTCTCGAGTGTCTCCCACAGCAGTATGAGATCCATTTCTTGGCCTTTTCCAAGTCGGCTTTGCCTGGGGTCGCCAGCCAGTGAGGAACCGTGATGGCCTGCGTCCCGTATGGGCAATTCGACCCCATTCGACCAATCAATCCAGATTTGAGCACACTTGTAACTCTACCGTACCGCCGCCGACCGGCGCTGTCGTCTCGCCCCGAGTCACGCACGACCCCAAGCAGCATTGTATCAATCCAAGGCTCTTGGAACCTAGACCAGGAGACGAGCAAGTCGGAGCAGAGCAAAATGGCCGTGCTTGAGAAGGCGACTAGCTTGTATTGGCAATCATCATCATCTCCCTGCCCCTGGGCGACGGGTTGGACTGCTCCTATCAGCTGACACATTGGACATTTTCTTGACTTCCAGCTATCGTCCACACGTCCAAGATCGGCAATGTCGTGCCCTTGGTATAGGGTGTTGCGGTCTGAAAAGGCCTTATCCAAGTCGATTGAAGCACATGTAGGGCATAGGTCTGCTTCGCTGCTTTCCAGCAGACCAGTGTACTCAGATTGTGCTCTTAGAGGCAGACGTATGCTTCTAGAAAGCTGGTACTGTAGCTCATGTTTTTCAGTCTCACCCAAGGTGTAGTCGTCGCATGAGTCATCGAGTATGCTACTGTCGTTACCCACGTCTTGGTCGTCTTGGACTTCGTCGTCGTCTGATTCATCCTTTGTTTGTTGGGGGTCCATGATGCATTGGGCAGCCTCCTCTGCCTCTAGTGTGCCAGTAACATTCTGTTGGTCTTTGGTGCTATCGTTTCCATCAACGATACCAGAGGTGGAAATCTCGTGTACGCCCCCCCGCTCGAGGAGTACCGAGATGGTAGCTGTGCTTTCGAGCATTTTCGCGACGGCGAATGGCGTGGAACCGTCACGGGCCTTCCGCTGTATGTCCAAGTCACTTCGTGCAGCAAGAAGCTCGACAAACTCGCTTCCGTGTTTTGCTTTAATGGCGCGGATCAAGGGAGTTAGCCCCTCTGCGTCTTCGACATTTGGGTTGACTGTTTGGGCTTGAAGAAGCCGTCGCAATACTTCCTTTCGGCGATGTATAGTTCCATATCCACTGTTCCTCTCGCTTGGATCAATGACCCAGGACAGCGGACTGCGGCCAGTGGAATCCATGGAGTCTGGGTTGATGCGATCGTCTGCCATGAAAATGTCAACTAACTCTCCATGGCCGCGTTCCGCAGCCAGAGAAAACGGCGTACGTCCCTCGAGGTCGACAGGGTCCGGATCAATGCCGTCGAGCGCTAGGAATTTCTGTATCACCCTTGCCGCGTGGCCCTCGTATGTTACATGATATGGAATCACAGCGTGGTGCAGGGGTGTCCTGCCCTCGTTGTCCTTGGCGTTTGGGTCAGCACCTGCAGCTAACAGCTGACAAACCAAGATTAGATTGCTCTCTCTAGCAGCTATTGCCAGTGGTGTCGTTCCATCCCCGTTCTTCTTATTTGGATCGATACCAGGCTCAGAGAGAAGCAGGGCGACGACACTTGTCTCTGAGCAGTGCTTATTCTCTGCGGCAAGCGAGAGTGCCGTATATGTAGAATAGCCGAATGTTAGCATGGCATTTATGTCGACTTTGCCCGTCCTTAGCAGCACCTCAGCAACGCCTACGTGGCCTTCGCTGGTAGCTAGTGTCAGAGGCGTCTTAGCATCACCGCAGTCCACATTGGGGTCCGTGTTGGAATATTCCAGAATTGTCTTGACAATGGAAGCGGCTCCATTTCTGGCTGCCCAGTAGAGGGGCGTGATGCCATTCTCGTCCGCAGGGTTCGGATCGACTCGGCCGCTGCTGAGCAGCTGCTGAACAACTCTAAGCTCAACCTCCCATGACTTCTTAAAGCCATGGTGATATTGAGGTTGTATGGCCCATACAAGTGGCGTCCTCCCTTTATGGTCTCGGCTATTCGGGTCGACTTTTTCTCCCATGAGTAGTAATTCGTCGATCACTTCTTCAAAGCCATGTTCGGCTGCCCTTGATATGGGAGTGCGACCCTCAGAGTCCCTCTGATCTGGTTCGACGCAGGCATCATCCAAGAGGATCTTCAATATGTCTCTTTTTCCTGTCTGGAAAATTGCCGTTTTTAGAATATCTGGTGAAATGCGCTTAGTGCCGAGTAGCAATCGCACGACGGCTTCATGGCCATTCTTGACTGCCACCAGGAATGGTGTTGATCCTTGGAGCTTGTAATCGTCATGTGGGAAAGCCGTGTTCGGGTCAGCCATATGTGGTTGTGCAAGAAGTGCCGCCACAAGCCGAGTGCTTCCAACACTGGCTGCGAGGACAAGTAGTTCCGAGACAGTGACAGCGTACCGAGAATCCGAACTACCAATTCTTCCAACTCTTTCGAAAAGGGTCGCGGCAGTGTTCTCGTATCCGGTTCGTACGGCTAGTCCGATGACACTGGCAATACCTTCCATCCAGTTGTCCAGCTCAATTTGAACAAACGGGTCGACGCTGTCAACGTGGGCTAGCAAATCAACAATATCACGGTAACCCTTTTTTAAAGCAATGGAAAGAGGCGTTCCCAACTTTGTCTCTCTGTCGCCATACACAGGATTCACATCGGACAGCTGCCCGCTCTCCAGCAACACTCGCACGACGTCTGCATGACCGCCACGAGTTGCGTACCACAGCGGTACAACCTGCAAAAAATCCTGGTAATTGGGGCTCGCGCCGTGGACGAGAAGCTGTGATACAATGGATGCATGGCCATGTTCAGCAGCGAGCGACAGAGGTGTTCGGCCTTCGTAGTCTCTCGCATTGACATCCAAATGCCTGTCTGCTGAAAGCAGTGCCTTGACCACGGAATCCTCACCTCCCTTTGCGGCGTCTAAAAGTGAGGACTGTCCGCAGCCTCCTTTGACACAAGACATGACTCTGGTTGATAGAAGGGATATGTATGTTGTCTTTGGTATTGAGAATCGGCAATTTTATTGTATCTGTCTGAGCCAAATAAGATATTGCTATACTGCAGTTGCATGGAATTCAGACACGGGCTGTGATGCGACCAGGATCTTATTGTATTAAGATATGCATCATTGGAGAAGGCGGGAATGCTGGCCTGCCCAACATCAAATCACTTGATGAGAACGCCTTACTACCATGGGTAAGCCCGGGAAGGATAGGTGACCGATATGCAGGCTGTCATGTATTTCATGTCGACTTCACTCCATTTCTCCAGGTTGGGTCTCAACACAAGACACGTGGGCAATTGTGGACCAATAGCCCCGACAGCATACTATCTCTGGGCTGATGATCGTCCGCGAGCTGAAAAGCACCGCGGCAAATCATCCCTTCCCACCAATTACCTCCCTACGTATTGCCAGGCTATGGAGTCTACTCCCTTTTATCTTTGAAAAATACCGATACTCTATCTCAAGACATGCGCGCACTGTTATTCATGAATATGACAGTGACAGCTTTCTGGCTTTGAGGAGAAACTATATTAAAGAACTTTTATAGATATCAAAAGTTACTATCTATAAATAAAAGAGAAATGCCATTAAAGCAAGGTTATATTATATAATTTTATTTTACTATAATAAAAAAGGCTAACGCCCTAATTCATGCAATATGTACGGGCAGATTAATACGGACAAAAGGTATATTACTTATATAAAATATGTTATGTTTTCCTTAATACTCTTATAAATTCTATAAATTTCCCTTAATAACTATTACCTTTGTAATAATTATATTATCTAAACTCTCAGCTAGCTCTTAAGGCCATCCACCATTAATTTCAATAACTTGTCCCGTAATCGCAGATGAACCATCCCCAAGAAGGTAAACAGCAGCATCTGCAATCTCTTCAGGCTCTAAAAGAGTCTTGAAAGCACCCTTGTATGCTCCGCTCACCGAGTCATCCACTACCTCAGCTGCAATCATGGGCGTGTTGACAGCTCCAGGTGCAATTGTATTGACCCGAAATCCTTGAGGCCCCCACTCTTGAGCCCATGTCCGTGAAAGGCCAAGGACAGCATGTTTGCTGGCGACGTATCCAGACAGACCAGGTAGGCCTCGAACAGAGGCCATTGACCCAAAGTTGACGATGCTGACTGGTGGGTGATCTTGAGTTTCCGACGCGCGCTCTCGTAGTATCTTGACTATTCGATAGAACTCGGTGTTTGTGTTCCATGTTCCCGTGACATTTACGTTCCATAGAAGTCGAAACGTTTCATCAGATTCAGCTGAGCCATCCGTAGGACGATATATAGCGGCGCAGTGAACCAATCCGTTTAATTCCGAGTCTTCCTTAGCAATCTTGTCGAACACGACTTTGACGCTGTCTCGTGCTGCAACGTCCACCTTTGGGTAGGAAACTTGCTGCCCAGGCGTATCTTCATGTACAGGTAGTTCGGACAAGTCGAGAACATGGACTTTCGCCGATGCTGCAAGTAGTTTTTTGGTGATCGCCTTGCCAATTCCAGATGCACCTCCTGTAACGACGAAGACCTTGCCCTTGAGACTCATGGCGACCAGTATGTGCGAGAAGTAATGGTGTGATAAGAAACGGATGTAGTAATGAGAGTATGCCAGGTATGATGTTGTTAGACTTCTAATCTCTCTCTGTTGTGACTTCTGTTACTTTTAAGTTGGAGATGCGAACTGGTTGAGTATTGAACTCTTATCGGCCTTGTCTTTTGAGTGTGCCGCGGATTGCGTGGATTGCGCGGACAAGTCAAGCTCATGCTAAACTAGTCGTGGCTTCGTACTCAAGCAACCTCAAGTACCGATTGGCCAGAATGAAGGCATTTGTGGACTGAGCTAACTCCACAAACCTATTCCATCTACGGAGTAGCCAATACGATAATTTACTGCAGCCTGCCTAGAATGACTGACTGGTGGGACTAATTCTCTGAACTCGTGTTGTATCAGACTTGAGACTTACGGCATTATGAACAATACTAACAGTTGGCTGAATCTACTATTTATAAGAGGATATTCTTTCATGCTTTACTAACTGATAATTGGAATCTGAGGAGAGAGGACCGTGGAGCCGAGGCAAATGATACATGATAGCTTCGCATACACAACATAGAACTCACAAAGCGTTTATCTAGCTTGAGTATGAAACCTGAACTCCCTCCAATTTCTATAGCAGGTCCAGTACTACTTACGACCTCTTCATTAAATATCTAGACCAATCCTTCAGACCTTCCGCAGTCAATGCTCTCCAGTACTGCAGCCCTCCAACCCAGAACAGAGGCTCATTGTTCTTACCAGGAATGTTAGACCCATTCCACCAGGATGGTATTTCTTTCATAAGCGACTGGTTGTATATACTTATGTTTATCTGTCCGTAGGTCACAGCTGCCTCGGAGGTGACTTCAATGCTTGAAACATGTTCTGCTTGAAGCTTCTGGAACATGTTGACGAGCCATTCCACCTGTAGTTCCAAAAATGGTGGGGCGTTAGCCAAGCCTGAGGGCGCTTGGGGCCCATACAGGAGAAAGGCATTAGGCATGTCTGGAACCATCATGCCGAGGTATGTTTGGATCCCATTATCCCATTTGTTTTGCAGTGTTTTGCCGTGTTTGTCTGTGATGCCCATCTCATACAGGCTGCCTGTTACAGAGTCGTATCCTGTTGCGACGACAACCAAGTCAAGTTCGTGTACCTCTTGGATGCATTCGCCGCTAACAATGCCATCCGAGGTAAACTTCTTGATTGGATTCTTCTTCAGATCGACCAGCTTCACGTTGGGCTTATCAATCATTTCGTAGTAGTCAATCTCCAAGTTTGGTCGCTTTGTGCCGATCCACTGAAACTGCTCTAGAGGAGCCATGACATCTCGTTTCCTAGGATCTGTGATGCGAGATCTGACTTTCTCCGCCCAAAATTGGTACATCTCAGCATTCGCAACCTTGTCCATGGTATGCTCCGGGTAGTTCATAGTCAGGATAGAATATGTGCCCCTGGCCCAAAGTTCCTCATAGCGCTGTCTTCGTTCCTCTGCGGTAGCGTCATAGAACGAGTCCCCGTAACTGCCATAGGCGTAGGCTGCCTCATGGTGGTACTTGGCATGCCGGAAGAGCGCCTCGTATGAGCTCTTTTGCTCCTCAGATTCAGCCCTCGACAAAGGTCTTTGTCTCATTGGAAGAGCAGTTGGTGGGGTTCGAATGAAGACTGTAATCTGGCAATCCTCCTTGGCCAACTGCTGCAAGATTTGTAGGCCCGATGCGCCTTGCCCAACTATGCCAATCTTCTTCCCAGTAATTTCAAGATCCTTCGGCCAGGCTGAAGGGTGTATGACCTTTCCAGCGAAGGTATCTAGACCGGGGAAACTTGGAATGTAGGGCTTGTTGGTAGTCCCAGTGGCAAAGACGACGTAGCGAGAGTTGGTTTTGAGCCCATTCTCGGTGCACAGGGTCCATGTACTTGACTGGGTGTCGAAGCTGGATTTGACGACTCTCGTGTTGAAGATAGCATCTTTGCGGAGGTCCAAAGCCTCAGTCATGCAGAAGAAGTATTGGCGAATCTCCTCGTGCCCGGGAAAGCGTTCCCCGAAGTTGAAAGATTGCCATGCTTTTGGCAAGCTCAACTGATAAAGAGGAGTTTCCGAATCAACGCGAGCTCCTGGGTATCTGTTGAAGTGCCAGACGCCGCCAAAGTCGCTGCCGGCTTCGAGTAGTTTCACTCTGTAACCAAGATTTCGGAGTTGGTGCAAAGCTAAGCATCCACCAAAGCCACCACCAACTACGATAATGTCAACACATATATCGGCATTGGGATGCGCAGAGTTTGGAACAGTCATGATGGATAAGAAAAGAGGACAGTCAGAATAATACCGTAGGAGTATTGAAGATTATGATAGATATTCGGATCACAAGTCACCCTTGAACAAGTTCTCTGAGAAAACGAATGAATCATCTATCAAGAATCTAGTCACAGAGTTCAATTTTCTTGACCCCGGCTACGTCTGAAAATCCTAGCTGAAACTCAGTTCCCCACGGATCGCGCGGTCAATATACAGCGAACAGCTCGGACCCTATCGGATCAATGGATGCCGCATCTAACTGCCGACATTACTCGCCCGTTGTATAGTTCACATGTAACTCGAACACGGGCTTTTCCTGGAAAAGTCTAAGGGTGTTTACTCCATAGTAAATAACACCTTGTAGATGTAATGGCTTGCTAGCTACTGGCGTCTCAACTAGTACTAAAAAGGAAAACACGACAGTCGTTCAAAGGGAGATACAAGAGTCTCGTTGTTCCCAAATGTTGTTGACTAGTAAAGACTGATATTGTTATTGTCGCGTTGTACCCAATCAATCCCAACGTCTATTTCATGTCATCATGAGCCCAAGATTTGACCAAGAATTCATCAGCGCTCTCGAGCCCTTTTTGCAAAACCAAAAAGAAGTTCCTAAGCCCAGAATGCACGACATCAAGGGCAGAAGGGATCAGTATAGCGCTATCCAAGCACCCCCGCCTAAAATACCCGAGGATGTTTCATTTGAGATTACTCATATTCAAACCGAAGACAACTACCAACTGCCTGTCTACCACTTCAAAAGAGTTGGAGGGGCTATAGAAGAAGCCTCTACGGCAGCCGTGATCCATGCACACGGAGGTGGATTGATTGCTATGTCTCCAAAGATCAGTATTCAACGGCTTGCGGAAATTGTATCCGACACTGGAGTCCAGGCGTTCTCGGTGGATTATCGATTGGCTCCAGAACATCCGTTCCCTACAGCTTTGAACGACATGTGGACTTGTATGCAATGGCTTCATAAAAACGCTCAAAGTCTTCATGTTGATTCAAAAAGAATTGCTGTTATGGGTGAAAGTGCAGGGGGAGGGCTAGCCGCAAGTCTAGCTATCAGAGCCAGGGAAGAGAATCTGTCACCTGGTATCGCTCGACAGATTCTTTCATCTCCTATGCTTGATGACAGGACTACTTCCGATGCTCCGGGAGATTTCAAGCTATGGGATAGAGAAGACAATCTCACTGCATGGACCGCTTACCTTGGCAAAGCTCCAGGTAGCGACGATATACCCGTGCTGGCTGCTCCTGGGCGTCTTGAAGATGCCACTGGACTACCACCGCTCTATCTTGACATCAGCCAGTTTGATCTGTTTGTCAACGAGGACCTGGAATATGTCCGTAAGTTTGTTGAGGCAGGTATTGAGACTGAGAGCCACCTGTACCCTGGTCTTCCACATGGGTTCGATGGATTGTTGCCGACGCATAGCGTGAGCAAGCAGCTGGAGGAAAATCGCAAGCGAATATTGAGATGCTTGTAACTCAGTTTCGAATTAATCTTAGGGAATGGAAAGAGATTTAGGGTATATCCCTGCCAAGTGTCAAATATAGCGCCAAAATGTCTCCACGGTGCTCGGCCCTCGCGTCCCACGCGTTCCGTGGAACCCACGGAAATTCTCCAACAGTCAAAAGCTTCCCATTGTAAACAACCCATTTCTCTCTTGTCAAGATACCGAAAATTTGAGCGACATGGACCCACGTGCCAATATCATCCCGAAAGCTGTCAGTTCATAAGTTCCATCCATGTGGCATAGCCAAGACTAATGTGACCAGTGCCGAAACTGTCGTGTTCGCAAAGTACGCGTATCCTGATTGGCGAGGTCCCTCCCATTGCACGCACTAACCTGAATAGGTACGATGCAATAGAGAAGTCCCATGTTCTAATTGCATTATATCGAAAATATCTTGCCACGGCCAGGGGAACTTCAGAGATGCTCCAAGGCGATCGGCCGTGCGTGAACGAGAGACAATGTAAGCAACACTACCGTCAGCCATTCTTCTAGCACTGAAAATTCCCAGCGTAAATCCTTGTGGGAATAACCTTGATGAGCTTCGCGATAGAGTAGAAGTTCTTGAGCAACAGGTCAAGATCCTTTCAAGGAATGTAGTCCACAGTCCAAATGTTTCCTCAGTCATTCCTCTGCAAGAGCAAGGCAACGTGGACTTGGCTTCCCTCGAGGGTGAATCATCATTTAGAAAGCAAGCCCTCCTCGCAGTCAACACTACAGAAATCGTATCACTGGCTGGTGGTGGATCACCACAGGTTTCCGAAAAGTTATCTGATTTGCGAAAACTGTTGGAGGACAGAATTTTGCCAGAGCCTCCTAGGACCAATGGTCCAAAAACCCACGACGGCAGTGCTTCACTACAAGCTGACATGCCTCCTCCAGAGTTTGTGGTTCGTTTGATACGGGAACTCAAAGGTAGGGGGGGATTATATGATCAGATTTCTTTACTAAATATTCTCCAACAGGTCCAGACTGTCTCCTGATTCTGTATTGTCCAATCAGTAGCTTCGAACAGTTTGAAGAATTGTGCCGGGATATTTATTTCCCCGTCCAACCGGCCTCATCTGGAGATATATCTCTTCTAAGTGCCATAGTCTTTATTCTTTTGTCATTTTACAAGGATATGCCAGATCAACAGTTCTCGAAACATGAAGTCGAGAAGTATAAATCTGTCACAAAAGAAATCTTTATGGCTGGTGCTGTCACTTATGAAACCCATATGACGCCCACCTTCAACCATTGCTTATTGCTCTCCCTGGCGGTAAGTACATCTAAGAAGCAGGCTTCAATCGCGTATCAGACAACCCGCTTTCTTCGAATTGTGTAAAGCTTTGCAATATTAATCGCTAACGTTGGACAGCAGGCACTACACGCACAAACTCAAGGAGATCTTGCACTCCAATGGAAACTATCTTCAGCTGCTGCGAGACATTGCCTTGCCCTCGGTTACCACCGTGAGAGCATCGTCGCTGCATTACCGCCAGCTAAAGCAGATCGAGTCCGTCGCCTGTTCTGGCATATTTATTTCTCGGACAAAAGCTTAGTCCTCAGCCTTGGACGAGCCTCTACTATTCAAGATATAGATGTGGACGTTGAGCCATATCCAATATCCGATGACCCTGGCCGCCGACCCTGGGATCAGTCTCTCTTTGTATTCATTAAACTTGCAAAGCTCCAGACTCAGATCTACGAGTCTCTTTACTCACCAGCATCACGTAGACGAAGCGGTCAAGAGAGACGAGTAATCGTTGATACGCTGGCAGTGAGACTTGCTGACTGGCGTGAAAGGTGGATCCAGGTTCACAGTGACAGTTCGCAGGCATATCAGAAACTGGTGTTCGACAACACCTTTGGCCCAGCCGAGGTCATGTATTACTCAACGTTAACTCTGCTGTATAGAGCGGTTGATTTGTCGGGGCTGCCAAATACGATAGTCGAACCATGCTATGCTGCAGCAAAAAAGGGCTTGGAGGCTTATGCTGAAGTACATGCTCGGTATAGACTCTTGGGCCCTGAAACAATGGCCCACTTCGCTGTCTGGTAAGTTTTGATAACTCGGACCTAGCCTGGTAGGCATCGGGACTACTGACGACTTACTCTAGGGTTCATATCTATTCTTCGTTGACACCATTCGTCGTGACATTCCTCCATTCACTTACAACCCCTGATAACAGCGACTTGCATTTACTCAAATCCTCTCTTGATATCTTGGAGCAGATGAGTACCTTGGTAGATGTATGCAAGCGCCCATACGGCTTTTGCAAATATCTTTATTCGGTCGCCGAAGCGCATTTCTTGGCACGCTCCGAAGCAGTGACAAACAATCCCGCTAGTCCATTCACTGAAGGGCAGTTTGACAAAGACAGTTTCTTCCAAGAGCCGGACATGCAAAACTTCTGGTGCTCGTTTGTAGGAAATGATTGGTGGTTGCACTATGAGGAGCAGTAACTAGTTAAACAAGGATTCTCTTAGTAATGATTTACTATTTGTAGTAGATCCTATCTTCCTTGAAATTAATCGAACGAACGCGATCTTTCTTGTTCTTTCCTATAGGACAAGAGGATTTTATCTTTTAATCCTTCTTACTTGGTTGCTACTAACTTATTAAACCGCGATAGCAATTGTTTTCACCAAGCTTTTAACACGAGCATATATTTCCAAACACATTTCAATAGCATAAGTATGACTATACAGAGTCTCTCTATACCATCAGAGGCCTAGCTGACGTGGTGTGAATCGTCTGCCTTTTCCTCAACAAGGCCAACCAACTCTTTCAAAAACTCCCACCGACCCTGATTTTTCCAGCCAGCCTCATACGGCCCATTCGCTTCTTTAGGAAAGTAATCAAGAATAGGAAGAAGAGTGAAATCGTGGGCAGCAATAATCATGATGCTCTCGTCAGCGTCAAGCAAGGCTATCTTGTCAACGGCTCTCTGCGCTTCTACAACATCGTGCGGATGCCCAGCTTTGACCTGGGCAGAAGGCTTGTTTTTGGCACCATGTTGTGCAAAACGGTCTTTACAGCAGACGTTGAAGCGAATATTGAACTTTGACTCCAGTCCAAAGGGAGAGGAACGTGTTCGCTTGGGCGCCATTGGGAAGGGTGATGTCCGATATCTGCGCCCAAGAGCAAGAACTTCGATGGGGATACGCTAGTGCGTGCGAGTCCTGCAACATGTTCGACAGTGTGCTATTTCAAGTTAATTTACGTTAAGGGCCCGATTGAATCTGATCAACTTATTCCGGGTGTTTCAAGCAGATAGAAGCTACCGTCTTGGAAGTAATTAATAGCTCGAAAGACACCAATTTTCAGGCCAGCCGACTCTTTTTCAAAGCCTAACTAGTTCAATATTCGTCCCTAAAGATCTATCTGTCCGACCATAGCTTCTGGACTTTCTGGGAACGAGAGCAGCAAGGTCTCGTTAGATCCTGGTCTGACAATTAACTTGGTTGATGGTGCAGACCCAGAAGGGTTTCCAGTATGATCCATATGATGATGACTGAACTGTGAGCTAACTTTTACTTATTTGATGATGGTTCATTCATTTACCTCCATATGGCAGCCTCAATAAACTCAAGACCGATGCCACCATCTCGTAAGACGTCGAATACTTCTTCGCTTATCTGCAATTCGAATGCTGTGTAGTGTGACAAGACCGCAGGAGGATACTCGGCTGGGTTGCAGGGTTCTTGCGGATCCCGAGATCAAAGACAGCTCTGCGACGGGACTGCTGGTGCTCGATGAGGAATACAAATGCCGGGGCGAGTATTCCATGTTTACTTTGGAAGTCATCCAAAATAGGCGGATCTAGGAAGATAGACATGGGCCCTGAGATGCGCGCACCGTTATCGATGACTTTGATGCTGACAGCATTCTGGCTTTGAGGAATGTCGATGGAAACCATTTTGGAGGGTCTTTGTAGATGTTGAAAGTTCGTATCTGTGAAGGAAACAGAAGGGCCTCCAAAGCAAGATCATATGCCTGTGTTTTATGATAAAAAAGACTGACAGAGAAAACAGCGTCTTGTAAATCGCTGTGAATAAGAGCATGGGTTAATTCTTCGTTCATTCCACCGACGGACATCTTGGCACCCGAAATGCGAGCAGGAATTTTCGCCGGCTGAATAGTACCGCGAAAACTCCCACATCGCATTGGGAATTAATTGAGGGTCGCCATGATTGGTATGACTTTTGGGTATATGTAGAATTCGAGGTGGATGAAATTGGTATGACTCAGAATACTATTAGGTATTTAGGTTAGGTCAAATACTGTCTGGAGATGACTGTTTTGCTAAGAGCAGCACTACAGAACTTGGCCAAGAGATCTCTAAAAACGGATTTCAGCTACAGCATAAGAAGGCGTTCTAAAAGTCAATTTTCTCGCATTGTCTCTATCACCACTTCTCGTACATGGTCTTATACAAAGCGTCGCAGAAAAGCGTTATGGCTCTCGATCCATCTTTCAATACCGCATCCATAGCAATAAACGGATGCGGCTGCCCCTTCATAACATTAAGCTCAGCCTTGACACCTGCATCCTCCAACTTCTTGGCAAACTGCTCACCCTCCGTTCGCAGTACATCTAACTCGCCAACCACAAAACAAGCAGGCGGAAGCTTAGAAAAATCTCCCTTCCAGAACAGAGGGCTGGCTTCCGGGTGCGGCCAGTCTTCTTCGTTGGGGAGATAGTGATGGCGGTACCAGAGCATTTTAGGTGCTGGAAGAGCAGGAGAATTTTGATTTTCGTTCCATGACGTGTTGTTGGTTGTGTCGGCTGTGTTGTCCATTACTGGAACTGAGAGGAGTTGAAGGGAGAAATTTGGGGATCCTCGATCAGCAGCGCGTTGACACATGATGGCTGCTAGGTTAGCACCAGCAGATGAGCCGCCTAATCGGTCAGTTAGTGAAAATACAACAACAGTAGTTTCTCAAAAAGAACGCACCTGTTGCCAGTTTAGAGGTGTCGATATTAAGAATCTCCTTTCCTTGCTCCATGACCCAAACAACAGCCTCCCACGAATCATGCACCGCCGCAGGGAATGGATTCTCAGGTGCAAGCCTATAATCAACAGCCACAACAACACATTTTCCCCTCGCGCAGAGATGAGATGCAATAACATTCTCGGTGTCTATCGTACCAAGAACCCATCCACCACCATGGTAGTAAACACAAACAGGCCAGCCATTCTCCGGCTTTTCGCCATGAGGAGTAAAGCAGCGAACATTTACATCAGGGCCTTCGCTTTCTTTTCGTTTAATGGCGTAGTCGACTGTACTTGCGACGGATTGCAGGGGTCCAGCGCCAGGGATGAGGATACCGCTGCTCCGCGATGCGGCCACTGGTTGGAGATGGACTTGCTGCTTGTCGATGATGTGTTTGTTATAGAAGGCTGCGTATTCGGGGTTGATTCTGTCGAGAACGGACTCGTGGAGAGGATACGGTGGTTGGTTGGTCATATTGGAAAATATTCTTTATGAGGTATCTAAGTTAAAAAGTAAAAGACCCTAGATTGCTAAAAAGTGATAGGCAAAATTAGCGCGAAGGTGTCGCCTTTTGACGAAGCTATTTGTGCGGAGTCTCTATGCGGAGATTGATATCTCCCCGACAATTTGAAACGGGTTTCCGAAATCGGGCATGCGGTGGGACTGATACAGTCCTCGGTGGTTGGGACGCACTGGGTCGGATCGTCGCTCTACGTTACATGGAGGATCACCAGCCTCGCCTGTGAGATGGTAACCTAGGCTTATGGACATTACAGCACTGTGTTTCAGTCATGCGCTTTGGTGTTACAGGGTTCATATCGCTATCTCGACACTCACTGTACGGCCGAGGTAACGGCCTATCACTTCAGATATGTAACCACCTGAATCTTATCACAACCAAGTTCTGATCCATGCAACCTTTATCTTGTCTCCCCCGCATTCAGCGACATGCCCGGGGTCAGAGTAAGAATTCAAGATACGGAGATTTTACAAAACCTAGAGTCCTTCTTCGCACTCCAATTCTAATAAGCTTATTCTTCTTAACTTCTGACCTCCAGGCGTCATAAACAACGGCAATTCACATTCTTGGTTGCTTTTAGGTCAACCGATCGCCATGGACACCAAAGATGATCACAAAGAAGATGGCGTCATCGACGATACCTATGCTGAGGGCACCGGAGAAGAAACAGCGCTCGTGGTCGACCATATCGCCGAGCGTCAGCTCTGTCGAAAGTTTGATGTTCGCTTGATGCCCGTCTTGGCAATCATGTGTAAGTCGACCCATATCCGTTTACTCATACCATCCGATTGTCTAATATTCCATAAACAGACCTCTTCAACGCGCTGGACAAAGGAAATCTGGGAAATGCGCAAACCGCTGGTCTAAGCGACGGTATGCCATGTCAAGCACCACTGTTCTGTCGCACTACTAACATGACAAGATCTCAACTTTAAACCAAACCAGTATAACCTTCTTGTATCAATTTTCTTCGTCCCGTACGTTATCTTTGCTCCCCCTACCGCCATCCTCGGCAAGAAATACGGCGCTGCACGAGTCCTTCCGATCCTCATGTTCACGTTTGGCTCCATGACTTTGCTAGCTGCTTGCACGCAGAACTTTGGTGGTCTGTTTGCTCTGCGATTCTTCCTCGGCATGGCGGAGTCGGGCTTCTTTCCGTTGGTTATTTATTACTTGACCACGTTTTATCGAAGAGGAGAATTGGCGCGTCGTCTTGCCGTCTTCTACGCTGCGTCTAACATTGCAAACGCTTTTGTACGTTTTCGCAACAACATTCCTATGTTCCTTCGAGCTAACAGAAACAGAGTGGTCTTCTAGCCTTCGGTGTCTTCCAAATCAAATCCGACATGTTCGTCTGGCGATACCTCTTCATCATCGAGGGTTCAGCATCCGTGCTCTTTTCCATATTTGCCTTCTGGTATCTTCCTCGCAGCGCCGCCGAGGCAAAGTTTCTCTGCGAGGAGGAAAAAGCGCTGGCTTTTCATCGGATGCAAGTCGACTCTTCATCTGTTGTGCAGGAAGAGTTCAACTTTAAGGATGCGATCAAGATCTTTACTTACCCGACGACATACTGCTTTTTGTTGATTGAGATCTGTCTTGGTGTGCCCATTCAGTCAGTTGCCTTGTTCATGCCACAAATCATTCAGCGATTGGGATATGGACGTGTTAAGACAAATCTCTATACTGGTCAGTGATATCATAATTCTGTGTGAGTTCTCACTAACATGTTATATCAGTTGCCCCCAATGTTGGTGGCGCCGTGATGCTGCTCATTCTGGCCTTCAGCTCTGATCTCCTACGCATTCGCTTCCCGTTCATCATGCTTGGATTCGCTCTCACCTTTATCGGCTTCATTATCTACGCCGCCATCTCGGACGTCCAGGCGCAACTACAACTAGCCTACTACGCATGCTTCATGATGGTCTGGGGAACTTCCGCCCCATCGGTCCTCCTATCAACGTGGTATAATAATAATATAGCCAACGAGAATATGCGTGTAGTCCTCACATCAGTGGGTGTACCACTAGCCAATCTCATGGGTCTCGTGTCCAGCAACATTTTCCGGGAAAACGAGAAACCCAAGTATCCAACAGCTCTTATCACAACTGCCTGTTTCGGCGCATGTGGATGCCTCATTGCGGGGCTCCTCGGTGGATTCATGGTCTTTGATAACATGCGGAGGAATCGTAAGGCGGGGAGGAAAACTACGGCTCAAGATGTGCCCACCAAGAGGCTGCGTGATGGACCTTCAGCGCCCGAGTTTCGGTGGTTTTTGTGAGATTGGAAGACGGCAGGTGGGTCAGGAAATAACTAGCACACTTCACACTTCCTTCGAGCATATCAGATAAGAACTACCTAAGCATTACCTAAACCTTTATCTAACTTTAGGTACTCCTTAATAGATACTAGCTATAACTTCTCCCTGAGTGCGGGTTATTCTTTAGCCCACCTGGACGGAAACAGGGAGGATCGGCGATTGTAGAAGAGGAGTAAGCGGGGGAGGAAAATAACGCACTGTGTCGTGTGGTCTACTACGTTACGTTACCTTGAAATTGCACATCCTGGTTGGTCAATGCAGATAACGATAAGACAATCATGGAGTCCAGAACTGACGCCGAAAGATAGTTGTCATTGTATCCATCCAAATATCATCTATCTTTTGAAATAGAGTATCTGTCTTCTACGTACCAACCACTACCAACGTCAACAACAACCACCACCAACATGTATTCTCCCAAAGTAGGCGATGGCCTCGAAACCCTCGACACTCCATCCATGATCGTCGACCTCGACGTCATGGAGGCCAACATCAAAAAACTCATGGATAGACTTCTTCCAACTGGCCGAAACATTAGACCGCATCTCAAGACAACTAAGAGCGCGATTGTTGCAAAGAAGCTTGTTGCTGCTGGTGCAAAAGGCGGCTGTGTCGCCAAGTTAAGCGAGGCTGAGGCAATTACCGCTGCTGGCTTCACAGACCTTCTCATCACTTGTGAGATCGTCGGCCCAGCTAAAGTGAAGAGGCTGGTCGAGCTGTTCAGAAAGCATAGAGAAATCAGGATAGTCGTCGATGACGAGGGAGCTGCTACGGCTATAAATGACGCACTGGCAAAGTCGGGTATCGAAGATGCTATCGCTGTCTTGATTGACTTGGATGTCGGCCTGCATCGCACTGGTACTCAGCCCGAAGGAGCTCTCCCTCTAGCGAAGCACATCAGCACTCTGAAGCATATGCGACTCATCGGTGTTCAGGGTTATGAAGGCCATTTGCAACATCTTCACGACTATGAAGACCGGAAGAAGCAATGTCTCGAATCGATGAAAATTCTCACCGACACCGCTCAAGCGCTGAAAGACGAAGGATTCAATATCGAAGTTGTCACAACCGGTGGCACTGGTACAGCAGACTTTTGCGCTACAGTCCCAGGTGTGACAGAGCTACAGCCCGGATCCTTCATCTTTATGGACACAGATTATCGAAACGCCATAGGGACATATTATTCCCACAGTCTGTCTTTTATCGCAACTGTTGTCAGCAAGCAAGGCGAGCGACAGGTTACAATCGACACTGGACTCAAATGTCTGACGACAGATAGTGGTCTGTCTGAGTGCAAGGATAAGAGATATACCTATAATCAACTAGGCGATGAGCATGGGTCATTGAATTGGGAGGAGGGTACACCAGCGCTGAAGGTTGGGGATAGGATTGAGATGATTCCGAGTCATATTGACCCAACTGTCAATCTCCACGACTTTTACTATGCGTACCGCAATGGAGTTATTGAGGAGATTTGGCCCGTTGACTCTAGAGGAAAGGTTCAATAAAGGAATTAGACGTTGCCATGGATTAGTGGGCTATGTATCACTAGTAGGTCATTGGACTCATAACCATCAATGCAAAGTCAGGCAACAGGAAACCAACCAATCTTTGTTCAGAATGGGGTTTGGCATGTGAGACAACATTTATTGCTTTGGTGATAGAGAGAAAATGGAATAGTCATAGAAGTCGATCAGATATGTCAAAGGGACGAATCCTGACGTCATTCATGTCCTACAAGCAGATGTATAAAATAGAACGGAAAAGCTCATTCAACAAGCATAGACTTCAAACCTTTCTATATAATCGAATCACCTATCAACAAAATGCTCGGCAGCAGTAACAAATTCGACCCCAACACGGACATCCCCGACTTGACTGGGAAAGTCTTCGTTGTTACTGGCGGCAGTGCAGGAATCGGCTATGGAATCTCAGCACACATTCTCCAACACAACCCTCAAAAGCTCTATCTCCTCGGCAAGAAACAGCATCACTTGGATGAAGCTGCTGAAGGGCTGAAGCAATACGGCGACATATCCCGTGTTGAATTCGTCCAGGTTGAGCTTGAGGATCTTCACCAGACCGATCAAGTAGCTAAGAAACTTGCTTCTGAATTACAGCGCCTTGATGCATTGATTCTAAATGCTGGACTTGGTGTTGGCCCATATGGAGAGACCAAGGATGGCATTGATAGCCACATGCAAGTCAATGTCTTTGCACAGCATCACTTGGCTATGACACTTCTCCCTAAGCTGATCGCTACACCCGACAGCAGGCTTTGCCTTCAATCATCAGATATGCACCGTGCAGCACCCAGCGACATCAAATTCGCCGACCTCCAAGAAATTAATAACAACATCGGGCCAGCTTATCTCTACAACCGTACCAAACTCGCCCAAATTCTGCTTGTCAGAGCGTTGTACCGACGTAAACAACAAGGTCTGCTGGGCCTGCAGCCTGGAAAAGCACCCTGGATCAACGCCACTCACCCTGGAGGCGTGAAGACAGACCAACAGGAACAGGCTATTGATGCGTATGGTACTTTGGGAAAGGTTGGTATTGCTCTTGTACGGCCTTTCATGAAGGATCCTCTGGACCAGGGATGTCGACCAATCTTGTTTGCGGCGACGAGCGATGCTATCAGGGAGGAGAGTATCGATGGCAGCTATATTGTGCCGGATTGTAAGGTTACGGAGCCTACTTCGCAGGCGCTTGATGAGAGTTTGCAGGAGAAGCTCTGGACACTTACTGAGAGGATTTTGGAAGAAAAGCTCGGGTCCCGAGAGGCGCAGTAGGAGGGAATATGTAATCAAGAATATGGACTACACCAGAGGAGGACATCTAGGACGAAAGCATCTATATCAATAAATAGCTGTTACCATCAATGGAAACGGCAGATCCGTTGTACTGAGCAGAAGATCTGGCTGTGGTATAGACAGCATCTGCTCGCAGGCATACAATCAAAAGAATTATTGGCTTCGAACAAAGTCTTATCAATCAACACGTCTAGCCGTAACATACCCCTTGCTAACTTCGATTCCAAACTTTCAAAGCAATTTATTATGCCTCTCTGTTGATCCATATGAATGACTTCGGAATATTATCTGTCTGCATAGAAAGACTGTGCTCGGATAGCCACCTCTGTTTCATATTCTTGAGCAGCTTTCGATGAACCAATGTTATTCCCATTCTGGTGTCTTCACACTGATTCTGCAGGCGTTCATTTATCATCAATCGTCGTTTTGGCTCTCTTAGGGCTGGGACCAAATACTCTGTCAAGATCTGCTTGGGCGAGCGCGGCTATCCGTTTGAGGTTCTCGTCGCTTGTCCTCATATCAGGTCAGGTTTCCCTACTGCGAAGGGGTCTGGCTCCTGATGATTTCTTCGAGGCTCTGGTTCTCTTGGTGGCAGTCTTCTTAGGGCAGCGGCCTTGAGACTTACCGCCAGGAGCAGTTTCGCTAGTAGAGGCGGCATTGCTAGTCACCTCGCTGATCGCTG
The DNA here is from genome assembly GCA_033439405.1 of Fusarium sp. NFCCI 5145. Classification (NCBI taxonomy): domain Eukaryota; kingdom Fungi; phylum Ascomycota; class Sordariomycetes; order Hypocreales; family Nectriaceae; genus Fusarium; species Fusarium sp. NFCCI 5145. Next base: position 34,611 of record JAWDHB010000166.1, read on the forward strand.
TGGCATCACGCTTGGCTGATTCGGAGCTGCAGGCCGGTAGCTTATTCGAAGAAACTGGACTGTTTTCTGGTCTTACTCCAGAAAACTCTGAGCCTTTCAGGCGATAAGGGATGCTCTGCGCATGAGTAGCCTCGGCATTGAGACTGGCCTCGCATGCCGTTGAGTCCCCGTGAGCAAATTCGGGAGGCTCAGATATGTCTTGCGTTATCGTCATGGTGTTGTCCTTTGGGGTGACAAGATTGGAGATGCTGAGTTTTGTGTCTGTGCAGAATAAGAATTGGGGATGACTTGGTTTTATGTTGGTTCTTGTTCATTCTGCCTAGATATTACCAATCAGGGTAGGAACCAACATGGTTCAGCCTGCAACACCTACACACCTGAGACCGCCTTTTGTCCGAGGCTCCCAAGGCAACACGCAATCGCCTTGCAAGAAATAAAAACTATGTTTCATTTTATTATTATTTTAAAAGGTTTCTAGAAGTTCCCGTTAAATTCCAAGCATTATTTCTGTCAAAGCACGTTTTTTAATTATTCTTCCTGTATTGTGATTACCTTTAGGGTACCTGAGATATATCGATGACATAGATACAACTATTTTTGAGCTCTTTATGAAGGTGGTCCCTCCCGAGGACTTCAGCGCAACCTTGCACTCGCAGCCACCTAACCGGTGAATGACACTTCGATGCAAGGAATCAGCTAATACAGTCCCCCATTACGCGTACGCCTATAAATACCGCCTAACACCTTCTCGCAGTATGATGAGGTGTTTCTCGTTGCCTATCCTTCTACTTACAAGGTTCTCAAGTTAGATCAGCCTTAAGGTCTGCCCAATGCTCCAGCAATATGTCTTACTAACAAGTCCACTTTAGGGTACGGTGCATTTATTCCGACCTTTGATGTTGCCAAGTTCTTGACTTCATATATTGGTGTCGCGGTGTACTTGGGAAATATCGCGTTTTCGTAGTTCTGATATCGAACGGAGCGCGTGCAACTATCTTTGATGGATTTGAAGAGTGGGCGTCTGACGGACTACTAAAACTCACTAAAATATCTACTAGTAGCCTTATTGGGATAGTCTGAGAGTATTTGAGGTTGTTATAATACTCAATAGAAGGAAGAGAAGAAAGAATGTGTCTTGTACGAAATGCTAATATATTTGAAATTTATTCTTCAAGATCGAATAGTTTGAATTTAACAGAAACAGGCTTGTTGTTATATAATGGGAAAATGTCTCCTCATGGTTACTATCTGTATACTCATTATCGCCGTATGCTTTGAGAGCGGAGTCGCATATGATGTAACGCCCTAACCTCCCTAGGGTTTTCTATCTCTTCTTCCTCCACCATCTGATCAAACATCACTCTATCCGCGATCTTTGACTCAAGAGCTGCGTCAGGACTCAGAGAGTCTAGTAGGGCATGTGGTTCAGTCCAAGACGAACCGAAGTCCACTATTTTCCCATCGCGAAAGTTATCAATCCGGATATCCATATTGTATATCCCAGCCTTATTCATGGAGATGACCCTACTTAGGATCTTTCTGACACTTGTAGAAGAAAGACCACTACTTGAAGATGCAACGTCTTTTACAATGGCTCTGGCTTTCAGTGCTCCGATTGTGGATCTCTGATAATCCAAGTCTATATCATCTAGTCCAAGATCAAGACCACGACTTTCCAACGCTTCTTGATCTTTAGCTCCCAGAAAAAGAAATCCATGGCAAGGAACAGCAACATCAGCCTTTAGGACCCTCTTCTTTATTGCATCGCGTATACGACCGTATGCTCGGCATTCTGCGTAAAATGGATCGGTGTAGTAGGCAGCTGTGTCTAGAGGAGTATTTTCACCAAGCATTGGCCCCCAGAAATACTCGGTACTCATCGGATCGAAAAACTTGAACTGAGGCCCAACTGATGTGTAAGTCACTATTTGGAAAAGGAGGGAGGCGACCAAGAAGGTATTGGGTCACACATACAACTTTGATTGCGTATTCGCGACCGCGAATACGGGCGCGGAAAACCTGGCCTTCACTTGAGGTCACATCATCGTCCTCATCATCAAGTCTCTCAAGCCATTGGATCCGCGCCTTGTGATGCTGAAAAGGGCTGATCTTTGGTCCTTCGCATGGAGGTAACTCTAGAGCAATCGATTGAGGTGTTTTTCCTCTCGACATGTTGGAAAAGCAGGTGTATAGACCACGAGGGATTTGCTGTGGGTTGCGACATGGCATCGGCCCCCGCCCTTGGGCCTCTTTATAAATAGGGGCCATATTACCTGCATACGCCTCGGGCCGCTCTTAGTGACGGGTGCGTCTTTCCGGACTCTCGTATCGGTGATGGAGGGGTCATGAGGCCCCCAAGCAGCGAATAAGCTGCAAGGGTGGTAATACTGCACAGATATCACCAACATCAATATGCAGTCTTCAGCCGTAGGGTGGGGGCGGTTGAGATGAGGATAAAGAAGAAACCCGAGCCTGATTGCGTCTTTGGCTTCTTTAAAATCCTTGGCTCATCCCTTGCAAGGACTGAACAGGCCACGGTCTTAAAATTCTTCATTGACATTCCAATTGTGCTGGGCCTGCACAGACACCAGACACTCTATTTGGCGCAAAGCGGATACGACAGACTGTCCTATCCCTACTTGTCTCAAATGAAAATGGCGCAATCACCCCCTGCCACGTCAATTCTTGAGTTACTCACTCATCCCAACCCGTCCATCAATCATGAGAAACCCAAAAGTAAAACAAATACTCGACACCCTACATATTATTGGCCCAGACAAATTAGAAAATGGGAGGAGTTTGAGGATATTAATATCCTCAAAAATATTTTCGGGGGCGATTTGCTGCGAGAAGCATGCCGGGACGACCGGGTCTTGCGTCCCTATCCCTGGTTGGATTCACAGGCAGATTGCACCGTATCTGACGAGGACGAGACCCGAGATTTAATCCACAGCTGGAACAAAAAAATAGTCAGCGCTGCCCTGGATCCTATTCAACACATTTTTCACCCAGCCGTTTGGAGAAAAGGAGCTTCACCGAAAGGTAAAGACAAGCATCCGGCCCCCCCACGACAGCAGGAACAAAGCCGTAATCAGCCTTCTCGTCGTAGCTCTCTAAAAGCTAGACAGCCAAGGTCGCAATCATTGTCAAGGTTGCAGCCAGACTCTGGCTCCATTGCATGGAGCCCGCTTTCCCCCAAAAGCGACAGCATGCCCGATGAAACCCATCAAGAAAGGTTTCCCAAAGAGTACAAGCCTTCTACAAAGTGGAGAAGTGAACGCGTCTTTAAAGATGGGCTCCTGGACGATTCTGGAATGTTTTTGATGGGGAAGATATCTCATAACTTTGCTTGGCCCCTCCGACAGGCTTATACCTACTGCATCCAGCACATGTGTCGCTATGGCTGCATTCTGACGTGCGAAGAAGCTTTTATTTTTCGCGTTATGCCCCGAGACGACAAGTCAGGTCAGTTTTATACACTCATCCTTTTTCTTTTTCAGATACTCATAAAGGTAGTCGATGACGCAAAAGATTCAAAGGCGCTACGAACTGAGCTCATTAACAATGGATTGATGGAATACGTCTCCATTCCCTGGGGTAATCACGATGAAGGACGCAGCGATGTCCTTAGAATGTGGACAGTTAACTTGGCGTTGTGGTTCGTGCACATTCTAGCGGGAAATAACTTCGAAGCAGGATGGAGATATGTCGATCTGAACGATGAAGTGCTGGTTCTATCCCATCAAGTCCTATTGGACCCATTAACTATGGCAGAAGTTGTTGAAGACACGCGCCATGAAGAAGTTCAAGAATACGACGAATCGGAGGATTCAGAAGAATCGGATAGCACCAACTTGCGTACTCCCTTGAGCACAAAGCGCAAACGCAACATAGATGACGAAGAAGAAGAGGATGAGGACGGCTTTCATCTTTCATTTTCCAAACGTCAAAATATATAAGAGTTTGAGGCGTAAATGAACGCCTGGGTACATAACTGGTTACAATTCAGAGCAGAATGACAGCTTCAAGGACTAGTCAATCGTACAAAACATATGTCAAACTACCAGAACACATTACAATTATGTCTTAAAACAACATTTAGGATCGTGAACTTTCAACATGAGTGTTTTTTGTATTATGATCAAGAGAATACTTTTGAGTGGGTTACGAGGAGAAACCTTTGTCGTCAGAGCAGGCCAGCACCCGTCTCAGCAAGATATTCCTTTTCTCCGTGCTGAAGCCATGTGCAACAACACGCCAAGATACTCTTTGGTAGATGGATATTAGGCGCGCAAGCCTTGATTTGTCTGAATAGATCATTGGCTATAAGTCTTATGAATCTTATAGGCTGTTGCCCGTGTAGGCTATGTTTCCACGTCATCAACTGTCAGCCGCAAATACCAGGGTTCCCCGCCTTGACCTAGACTCCAAACTGATTTTCAATCCTCTCGGTTTCATGGTCAGTCATACCAGCATAAACCTTTATCAGTCTCAAAATGGATCCCGTAACAGCTGTAGGACTCGCATCTGCAATCATTTCTTTTATCCCGCTCGGCATAAAGCTTCTGCAAAATGCCCATGAGATCAAAAGTTCTATCGACGGCAGCGTCAAACAAAACGAGGCGCGAGAAGCGATTGTTCAAGAGATGCAAGCTGTTACCACAAGGTTGAAAGTCAGAACAGACCCAACTCGCATTACACCAGAGCAGATGAAACTATATGACTTGGCCAACCGCTGCTCCAACCTTTCGAAGCAGATACTGGACTTGCTGGACAAAGTCAAGCCGAAAGCGCCCTCGGCCTCGGCTAAATACTACTCTGCATTCCAAGTCTGGCGGAAAGAAAGTGATATGAAAGAATTAGAAAAGAGCTTAGAGAGTTGTAGAGATCAACTTATCTTGGGTTTGGTGGATCTCTCCAGGTACGTTACCGCCTTCACCTTCAATGAAGGTTTACCCACTGGTTTCCCTAACATTTAACAAATAGCCAAGACTCAGCTGCCTATTCGACGAAAATACTCAGCTTGATAGAGAATGATTCCCATAGGCTCAAACAGCTGCAGAGTAATATCGACTATATCAAAAGTGCAGTAGTTGCCATCCAGCCACACTCTAGCCAGTCCCAGCTCACTCAGTTCTTCTGTCTACACGAAGAAGCTCTTAACGCTGTTTATCAACATCGCATACTTGAGAGTCTAAAGTTCGAGACTATGCACCAAAGAGACGAGAGAGTGCATGATCCATTTGGTGGGACATTTAAATGGATCTTCCAGGATGATGAGACATTTAACAGGAAAGGTTCATTTATCCAAAGTGAAGATGAAGAATCAGAAACTGATATTGCTTCAGGTCACACGCGAAAGGAGGATTATATTCTTGAAGGGGAACACAAAGACATGATGCGCGAGGCCCGTAAGAGATTCACGTACTGGCTTTCTTCCTCCGGGGACATCTTCCATCTCACAGGCAAATTGGGATCTGGAAAGTCTACGCTGCTTAAGTTCCTTTACAATCATCCGTGTACTCAGGCCAAACTCAAAGAATGGGCTGGTAAGTCCTGAAACTCAGGAGCAAGTATATGTATGCTGATCAATATTGAAAGGCGGGAAAGATCTCATCCTTGCGTCTCGAGTAGGAACTACAACGTCTTTTTGAACGGGTTTTCTGAACAGCAACGCATTTGGCTTCCAGATCTAACTCGTTATGACATGAGGCTGTATGTTAGAAACGCCCTTTCAGACCTGCACAATCAGAGCCTTAAAGATCATTTTATAGATAATATCCCACTGAAAGCCGACGGGATTTTTCTATGGACAGTGCTGGTCATTTCTAACATTCGACGACAAATTGAGGACGGGGCTTCAGAAGAAAGACTCTTGCAAACTATTCATTGTCTTCCTGCTGGACTCGAAAGTCTATTTCAGTACGTCCTCGATCGCCTGGAAGAGGACGATCGGAAAAGGACGTACCAGTTGATGAGCCTGTTGATGGTGGTGAATGAAAATAACAGCAGACGCTTGAATTTAGCGAGTTTTTCTCTACTTGACTGCTACAACGAGAACAATGACTTCTCTACTCGGGATGATTTTCTATTCTCAGAGGTCCTCCATACCGATTTATCAATCGTTGCCAAACGACTTCGTGGAATTTGTGGAGGTCTTGTTGAATGCGAAGATGAATACCATGTCGGCTTCTCACATCGCTCCATCCCAGATATGCTACGAAGGGGATCGATCAAAAAAAACATGGAGCTTGTGTTAAAAAACTTCAACAGCTTCGAAGCTTTGTCTCATTTGTTATTTGCGGAGGCAAAGCTTTCCGGTCGTGACACTACAGATTACCTTGGTCTTTGCGCTGAAGCGGCCTCCATTCGTCTATCAAAACAGATCGATCTGCCACCATATCGATTCCTAGAAGCCATTGATTCTTGGGTCGAGTTCTCTGTCAAAGATCCCACTGTCAGCCATTCTATCTCGCTCTATCACCGCTGGAACGCCGTATGTCCTATTGATGAGTCGGATTGCATTATCACACATGGTGTTGGAAACGAAGCCTCGACCAAGAAGTACAAGATATATAGCACATTCTACTTGGCTATAATTGAGGGCGATTTGGAGTATGTCAAGTGGAAAATCGAGAATTGTTCTTCGATTCTGAATAGTCCTTTCAAGAAGAATCTGTTTGTGGCCTTGGTTATAGGCCCCAAATACGGCAACCAAGCATCTTTCCAGGATCTCGACTATTTCTTCGAAAATGGACTAATGACTGAAGAAAATAGTACCATCTTGGGCAAATTCGTCCTCCAGCACCAAGGGCACAAGGAGACTACACAGGCTCATCTTCCTTGGCAAAGATATCTAGTTTCCAACTTTGCGCTCTGGTGTGGTTTCAGGGGTTACCTTGATGTAAAGGACTTTGACGCAGATCGATTCTCACATATCGTTAAGAGGTTCCTCGAGCATGGGGCATCGACTGACTTTTCAGTGGCTGTAGATGGCTGTCTAATGTCCCTGGATCACATTTCCCTAATTTTCGAGAGCTTTCAACCACTCCGATTAAAAGTTGGTCGTAACTACATAAAGAAGCTTCATAATGTGGCATTATGGTTTGAGCCTGGGAGGCAAAAAAAGCTCACGTTTCGACAATGGATTGAAGCAATGGATCTGAAAGACAAGAGTCACATACTCCATCTACTCAACCGGGGTAATAATTCAGAAACGATTCAGAGGCAAACTACTGGTGAGATTATTCTCAATCATCTACGAAATGAGCATGGCGAGCCTCATGCTATGACAGATGAGGCCGCGGATCATGTTCCTGGCTCTGAGAAACCTGAGGAGATTTTAGCATCGCCCTCTGTCATGATAGCCTCACAACAGAGCGCGAGAGATCCACCTCGATGGTTTGGGCATTTATCTAGTAGGTTATGTCAAGTCTTGATACTGGCCATATATATAACTAATTACATCTAGTTCCTGTCGTTTTCATTGTAATACTAATAGCTTGGGTCGTTGGGACTAAGTCATGGGACCGGGAACCGGTCAGCCCGGGAACCGGCCACCGTATATACCGGCTTTAATAGTTAGAATGGTAACCTCAAAATTCAACTTCGCTCCTAAAGCTATTCCC
>JAWDHB010000167.1:0-34288 GCA_033439405.1 Fusarium sp. NFCCI 5145
AGCTTAGATTAATATAAAGAAGTTTTATTAATAGCTAGTAAGCTTAGTCTTATTTTATATTAAAATAAATATATATATATTAAGGGGTTTTAATAGTAATTAGTTAAGTTATTATAGGATTACTAGTAATTTCTAGGAATTACTAGTAATTATCTAGAGTTATTAATAATTCTGCTAAGAGACTAGTAACTAGGGCTTGGCAGTTACTTGTAGAATCCTCTAGTATGTAGTGACTGTATATGGTTGGAAGAAAAATGTGGGGTATACGTGACGTAAGCGCTCCTTCCTTTTAGGTCGTAATATATCAGTAATAATAAATCGCTCTACCAAATCTCGTTCGGTATCCACTTGCAGTACTGCGATAATTGAGTGCTTATTGCGGTGTCCTTTTGCCGAAAAGACTAAATGGACCTTATCAGCCTTGAACGAGGTTGACGCTTTGCAACAAGTCTTCTGTAGACGTTCGCATGCTCGTAGCATTTCTGTGGCTTGCTTATGGTTGTTGACGGGGAATGTGGCTGCAATGCGTGTCAACGAGTTTGAGTGGAGCAGATCCGATCCCGATCCTCAAGGTAAAGTGTTGATTAACCTTAATGATTCTTCAAGCTAATGATATTAGCTACCCGAACTCTCTTCAACTTCTTCCCATCACGATTTAAGACGTTAACTAAATTTGGTGTACAGCAATGGTTGCTTTCCTCGTACATTGCATATTGCCACCTCCTCCTCTGGGTCTGGAGCCTTCTTGACATTGACGATCCGGCCGCTTGTCAGGGGATGATCAAGGTCCTCAGAAGGAGTAGTGCAGATAGGGGAAATATAGCTGCTAATACTCTGTAAGGTTGCTAAGAGCTAGGTAGGTTTCTCTATATAGGTATATTAATTCTTGCCTTTCCCTTTTCTTAATATCTTAGGTTTTTCTTATAATTATTTCCTTTTAAATATTTTAAAGCTATTTTATTACGAGCTAGAATTTAAAATATAGCTTACTTAATTAGTAAGGCTATATTATATAATTATAAGGTTTATAAGTTATTTTTCTTTATAAAGCTAAGTCTTATAGCTATTATATTATTAATATTTTACTATTTTTTAATAAGTACTACTAATTTTTACTAAGTATATAATTATAATAGCTTTTTTAAGCTATAATTTAGGATATAGGTATATTAATTCTTATCCTTTCCTTTTCTTAGTATTTTAGGTCTTTCTTATAGCTGCTTCTTTCTAGATACTTTAGAGCTACTTCGCCACTGGCTAGAACTCAAAATGCAGCCTACCCAATTGGCGGGGCCACATTACGTAACTATGAGGTTTACACCGCTCTCCCCGACCGTTTTTGTCAACACCTCTGCCCTCCACAAGCCATGCACCTTTACGATTGACCGCTCAGTCTTACTAGTCTCCCTTTGGTTATCTGTGCGAATTTCCAACTAAGGGAATAAAGGGAAGACCGCCACCGGTTCATGATCATGGCTTGGTTGTAAGGAAAGATTGCCCCTATACCAGTAAGCCGCCACGTGTAATTTCCTCAAAGCAACTGGTGAGACAGGATGGTTCAATGTCTAAAATGCGAATTGGCTGTGTTATTTGTAGCTGAGACCTGTGGCTGAAAGCGTGTCTTTCCCTCATCAACCAGGTAATTTTCTCAAGCCCTGCACCTGGTAATCGGCACTGAATGTGTCTTCATTCAGGGTTCCGGATAGCTAAGAGGTTGATCTTGTACAACACGATACTAAACGTAGATTTGTTCAGTCGGATAAAGTCGGAGAACAGCTATCACACCCAAAGCTTCATCTTCATCTTGAATCAGGCTGTGCTAGTGTCTTGGCAACCTGCAAGCCATGAAAGCTCTCAAGCCAAAAATTCCTCTGGCCCGTTTTTTCTCGGAGCCTCGTTCCAGTTGCCACGAGCTAGTCATGGGTTCCAACCTTTGGGCGCCGCCAGCCTTATCATGTCTGGCCTCGAGATCTCGATCAGACGATCCCCGGAAACACTGTCTCTAAACAACATCCGCACGGAGCCCATTTCCCCTAGAAGGGCTGACTTTGAGAGTACGAAAGACGAATGTGGATTTATACAGAGAATGAGACAGTCAAGGTTCCTCAACCGGGAGGATGGGGAGGGGAAGGGAGGCGTCACCGTGGCTTGGTTCTGGGCTTTGGGCCAAAGACTTTGCATATGCAGTCTATTGTCTAGTCGCAGGAGCTGAAAAGACCACGGTCATTTAATGTGGACGAGACAAGAGTAATTTGGCGATGTTTTTGTCATATAAGCACTTGCTGTCGATAAACCATCGGAGAAGGTCCCTCGACTTCCTCCTTTGACATATTGTGCGACCACCTGGCCGCGTCGACAGCAGTTCGCCATGGATGGCCAATTCGTCAACTACGGACAGGAGCAAAGGCCGTATACCTATTCTTCAGTCCAAAACCAACAGCCTTTTCCCCAGCCTGCTGTCTCTCCGCAGACCTTTCCAGGCACATACTCAGCACAGCCTATCTCTCCTCAGTCAGTCGAACGAGAGACTCTCCCACAACAGCCACCATGGATTGATGCTGCGGACTACGATAGGATCCGTGACAGTCACAGAGGCCAGATTATCGGCAATGACCTTGCCCACGATGCGTACTACAAAGGTTCCGATGTTCACGTCGTGAGCGAACCGGCTACCGGAGCCTTGCATGAGCGGGGATCTTTGATGTTGAGAATTATGAAGAGTCGAGCATCCATGATCGCATGCTTGGTAATCGGCGTTGGCGGCGCTGTTGGCCATCACTTTTTGTACGCTCATTTGGATGGCCAGGAAGCAAAGTACCAACAATGGTGGTTGCGCCTGGGTCAATTGATCTCCTTCCTTGCAAATGCCAATTTTATCCTGGCGGCGGTAATGGCTCATCAGCAAGTAGCGTGGCGCGCCGTTGGCCAGGAGGGGTTCTCAATCACCGCTGTCGACGCCTTATTCGGAGCCACGCACAACATCATCGAGCTCTTCAACAGAGAAGCTTGGGTCAAGTCTTGGTTTGTCATGTTCCTTGCCTTGTATATGTGGCTTAGCCCCCTTGTTGTTATCATATCGTCGGCATCGCTGTACGTTGCCCCGGGCGAAAGGATAGAAGATGTCCTCTGCCCATCGATCCGCACTTTGAACTTCAGCAATGAGGCCAAGGATAGTTTCCAGACCCGTAAGATGGCTGAGGGTGAAGTCTTTTCCGGTCTCTCACTCTCTAGTTACAACTGGACAGCTGAAGGTGGAAATCTCGCGGAGGGTGCCAAGGATAATGACGACATCTTCGAGTACTACACCTCTCCCTCACCTGCTCTTGATCGCATTGCTGCGGGTGTCTTCTCCAGCGGTCAGACAACCCGGAAGGCCAATGTTTCTCAAGAGATCTGCGGAGATGGCTGGGACTGTTCTACAACAGTCCATTTCGTCGGACCAGGGTACAAGTGTGAAGAGCTTGCTAATGGTGTTGGATCGAAGATGAAGAGCTTCGGAGATGCCCCCGCACCTTTTGAGCTCAGCAAGCTTGTGCCGGCTTCCAACTACACCTATTGGGCTAGTACCGACCGGGGAGAGTACAGGAGACCACAGATGGATAATCTTGGCGACCATGGTGCCCCCTCTAAGGATGATGGACCGCCTTTCCCTAAAAACCTAGGCGTGTTCCGAACCGAGCCCTCGATCTGGATTGGTTACGCTGCGGTTGATGACCTCAAAAGGCAACATGCCAACGAGAGTGAGGCCGACGGATGGAATGACGACTATACGCCAATTATTTTTGCCTGCGACCACTGGGAGGTCAACTACACCGTTAAATTCAACTTCGCCTCCGGCGTCCAGAAATATAACATCACTGATCGAGACTACAAGAGAAAGATTATTGACACTACCTTGACCAGTTTGACCGCTGAGTCAACCGATGGAACAACTGATCGAAGCATTTCTGAACCTGAAAAGAACTACGTCAGCCCTAGAAACGATTTTGCGCGATACCGTCGCATTGCAGCGTTCCATAGTTTAGGCCTTAAATTCCGTGAACAACTTTCCGGTTACGTCAAGCTACAGGGAAGCCCTTACGCTGACGGCGGCATCACCAAGACAACCCTCCTCGATAGACGCGAGAGTCTTCCCGTCCAGGACTTCCAGAACGAGGTTCGCCGTCTCTACGAGAACTTAATCATCTCTCTTTTTTCTGATCCTCAACTGCTTGTTGTTGCATGGGCCTCCGACCCCTCCAAACTCTCTGGCACCGGCATCGGAGGGGAAGACACAAACTACAAGTGCGAACGACGACGAAGAGCCGGCTTCTTCGACTACAGTTGGCCAGTTCTCGTCTCTGTGTACGCAGTGTCATTCGTCATTGCATCAGTTGGTGTATACTACGGCATCGTTGCCATGTCGAGTGATGGAACTTATACTCAACGTGTCATGACCTTCTCAGCCATTGCTGGAGCTACCAAGAATGTCAGCTTAGATGAATTTGAGAGGAGGGATACGAAGATTAGATGTTTCCCAAGTGATCAACCGACTGGAGAACGGACATATGAGTTTAAGGCCGAGTTAGAAGGATAATGAAGGATAGCAACGTGGAGGAAACCAATGTTTACACTTACAATAACACGAACAGATGTTCAGTAATTATAATTTCTTAATTCATTTATTTATAACTTGAAGGGTCTTAGATGCTTCACAAGACTTGGGATGTGACTTGATGACTGATTCCAATCTTTTGGCCCCTGTAACAAATTCATATAGGTACCTGAGCCATGGGTATGATACAGTGCACCCCCACTAATTCGCTTGACACGACAGCACGGTTCAGCTTAGTGGAACAGGGCTATTTTAGCTCAGGAGCTTGTCGATAAGCTTAACCGCAATAATCATGTTTTTACGACTGTCCACTGTCCCATTGCTGAGATTAGGCGTTGTTATACACGGAAAGCCTCAATGGTCTCCGTGGAATATCTAAGAGGGATTTAAATGCCGCGGTTGGACACTTGTCATCATGTTATCGAATACCTATTCTCATTATTCGCTCCGCCGCCGCCCTTAGCTACCCAGCTAAGCCCTTGGCTAGCTGAAACTACCAACCAATAGTCCCGCGTCTAGACTCAGCCGCAGCCAGGATGACCAATAAGGCAGACTGGCTGCGCAGGACTTCAACGCCTCAACCCTTGGGCTGAAATTCCATTTCCCCCGCACCTCATTCTTCACAATGGATCCTCTATCAATCGCCACGGGATGTGCTGGACTCATCACAACCATCGGAGGCTTGAGTTTATCTATCAATGCATTCGTACGAAACTGTAGAGAAGCCCGCAGCGATTTGGATAGGGTATCGCGCGAGCTGCACTCGCTCCAGACTGTCCTTGAGCTTATCCAAGAGGACGCCAAAGATGACACAAAGCCGTTTCCAGAGACAATCCAGCACCACGTTTCTGGCATTGTGAAGAATTGCAGTTCAGTTGTAGTCGAAGTTCAGACTTGTATAACAAAATACGGAGATGGGAGGGTCAGAAGCAAGGCCTCATGGGTCCTAAATGGCCAGGGAGACATGGAAAAGTTGAGATCTAGTTTGGAAGCGCACAAGTCAGCACTCGAGTTAGTACTGGATATGCTCACTTTATCTCTTACAAAGGAGATCAAGACCGATACTACAGAAATCCGTAACGATACGGCGGCTATCAAAGACGACACAGCTCAGATTCTGCAAGAGATTGCACAGCTTCAAGCCCGATTACCCGACACAACCGCTGCACCCAATGACTACATCCTGCAGAAATTTCTAGAAGACATGGCAACTTATACTGAAACAACTCTGGATGTCGACGGAGGATTCAGCGACCGTGCGAGCTCGAGGGCTTTGTCGTTTAGTGATGAGCGTGAGGAGAGCCTGCCTGGCTCAACCCAATTTGATATTCCCATTCAGAGTCTAAAGACTTCAGGCGCCTTTACAGATAATGAACAGCCGCGTTCAGGGTCCACGACCGATAATGACCCGCTCGACAAGGAGACAGGGCCCCCGAGACAGCCTATCACAACAAACTTTGACGATACGACGGAGCGAGAGTCCTTGCCTAGCGGTCACGAGGCTCCTCAAATATCGCACCAAGGACTTAATGTGCACGACCTAATGTCTTCCATCGCCCTTCGAAGGCCCTACCCTGAAACGAAGGAGAATTTGTATAATCAGTCTGGCCGATTCTCTCTCAATCCTTCTGAACCAGAACTAGAGGTGCACAACGTGGCTCCCCGACCTCTGAGCCAACAGACTATTGCTTCGCTCCCTACACAGACAGAACCCGAAGATTACAACTCGCCCGTCAAAATTCCAGGTCTGAAGAAAAACCTATCGTCGCCGTCTATGGTCGCTGCTACCCAAGAGGTTCGAGAGAATGCCCGACGGAAGGTCTTGAAGCCAGATGTCCGCCGTTATGATGCCATGCCAGCCCCAAGAGCGACTACTTTGGTCACACCAGCGATAACAGAAACCAATGAATCGTCCTTTCCAAATCCGCCTTTGGACAAACCTGAAGAAAAACCACCGAGCGCACGACTGAAAGAGCTTACGCCGGAGCAGCTATACGAGTTACAATATAGTATCACAACATTCATAGGCAATTACGTTCTGAAATTGCCCGTGCGGGAATCACTTTCCAGTCGTTTCTCCCGTACAGATCACGAAGACTTCACTCATTCCAGATTTGCTTTTGTAACTTGCCCGGCAAAGGACATATCTTGGCAAAGATACACGCTCAGACCGACATTTTGGAGTACATGGCCGCACACAAAATTCATTTTGGTCTTGCAAGCGAAGCCCAACGAATTGTACTGTGCGCAGAAATGGAGCTTGATCCACCACGCAATGCTGTACGCTCAGAGCAGACTCGACACAGACATTTACAAAGGAGTTCGTGTTCATGTTCATGTCCCGTTCAAGCAGGATAGCCCTTGGGTAGATTTCCTCAAGGAAATTGGCGCAATCCATGACTTCAGCATTCCCTGTAGAAAGGTGCGCGATAAAGAGCCGAATGGACCACTTCGCCCGGACACAGAGGAGGTAGCAGGCAAAAAGGTGCACAGCACCATGGAGGAGGTGTGTCAATGTTCCCCTCTCTTGAGAAGCCAGAGCTAATTCAAACACAGTCCATTGTACAGCTACGTCCGGTGCTATCAACCCAGGATCCATCGATGAAGATACAGCAGATGCCGTTGCAGACTGTTAGCGCAGGTATTCCCATCCAGGTGGTAGTATCATGTGCTCGCAGATATGCAGACTACAGCGATTATGACTTTGCTCCATGGACTAGGTCCGTCCAAAGCATGTTAGAAGCCGAGCATGTCATAGATATGAACTCTGTTGATGATGTTGGAGAGTATAAGTTCCTGTACAGAGCGTGGACCATGAAGAAGGACCTGGTCACGGTCCAAGCTGGAAACAAGGTTGCATTAAGGGTTACGCCGTTCAATGATCTGATCAGGCAAATGAGATATAGGTCTCTCACGGACCGATTTTCGATGAAGTCCAAATAGATGGCGGGACAGGTCCAGATGAAGAACAGGTTCAGTTATACGTTTAGAAAGACCGGAGGAGCAGTCGAGGGTTCTGATTCACTATAGATATTATTTCGACAAGTCACATGACCTAATCCCCGAATAGCTCAGCTGGAAGAGCGTTCGGCTGTAACTGAAAAATTGACACCGAAAGGTCACTTGTTCGATCCAGGTTTCGGGGATTCCTTTTTGCCATTTAACCCTTCTTTTCAAGTATTTAGAGGCCGTTGACCTTGACGCATAACTACACATAGAACATAAGCCAAAGGTTTAGTTTTGTGTCAATACGCACTGATATTGTATCGCTGGTTAGTTGGTTGTTAACCATGAAGCAGGTCTTGGGCCAACTCATTTCGTATTTTTAGGTTGCAACAACTTGAACGACCCCGGACCTTGGTCGTTAACGTACCTAGCCTCGGTTGTCTATTTAGGCAATCGCCGGCTTCTGTCTGATCTCAATTGGCTACTGGAATCAAAAAGCTGACCAACAGTCTTGGCATGCATGAGCTGAAAAGGAGTAATTAGGCAATAACTAACTAGTATCTATTTAAAGGTCCTTGTATTTCAATAGACGCATATCACCCATATAACAGGTGCTTGAGTTTTCTTTCTCACACCACAAGTCTGACATAAGTACCCCTCAATTCTGTTGCTAGAAATCGCTCATCATGGCTACCACAACATCCGCTGAGAAATCACGTTTGATGGATGTTAATTTGGTTGAAGAAGCCACTGAAACAGGCATAAATGATGTCCGAAAACACCATTTTACGCTTGAGGAGTCCTCACCTTCATGGATATTCAGGCTCGGTACGCCGGCGATGTTGCTGGTGGTTCCTGTTGCATACATTGGTTAGAAACTCAAGTTTAACGTCTGAAGCAAAACCACTAACCGTGATTCAGCCCTTCTGGGAACTGTAGTGTCGCTCGACGACAAGAAGCAGAGCTCATTTGGTGATAATACACTAGAAGTCTTACAGCTGGCCGCCACTCTTTGGCCTATATCGTTCGCGGCGGTCCTCGGGCCTCTTTTAAATACCCTTGCTCTCTTTAGCGCCGAGCGAGGAGCGACACTTGGATCCTTGGAGTTTCTGTTGACTGGCCAGACCACGGTAGCGACGTTCAGGAATCTCTTCACTCTCAGGCTCATTCGAGGATGGACACTCGGTGTCGCAGCATTGTGGTGTTTAAGCCCCGTGGGTGGCCAGGCAATCGTAAGATCATTGAGCTTGCGGTCAAATACGCAAACTATGGAAGTTCCTGCTGTGCATTACTTCTCCCAAACTCCACTCTTGGCCACATACCACCCCGACTTGAGCCAGAGTTCCCCGGAAGCAGATTTGAATGCCTTGTATGGTTCCTCGTCGTCAGAATGGTTTATCAGCTCTTTTCGAAGGACAGTTCTTGCTGCATTCTCAGGAGTTGACGTACTGCTGTCACATGCGAATGGCTCCAGTCCCGACTTTGATGCGGTTGTTAAACGACTGGGAGGTACTCCCCAGGCCGTTCGCCTTGGCCAGCAAGACCAGTGGCAGAATGTCCGTATCCCATTCATGGAATATCTCCCAGAGTACAATGAGAAAAACTCGTTGGCCTGGACACCCGTTCCCTTAGATGAAGTTGTTCCATACTCGTCTTTCATCGGAGTTCCGATTCGTGGGGGTGCGTTTTCCCGAGCAGGCAATTCCAGTATGGTGTTGCAATCACGTTACCAAATAGTCAAGTGCGGCCAGGATTTTGATGGGCACTCTTGGCTATCGCCTAATGAATCAGAAAAAAAAGTCATGTGGCACAATACGAATATTTCAACTGACATGGTATTTACTGACGAACTATCTATTGTCAGGCCACTACCTGAGCAGACAGGCCCGGAGTACACTTCAAATAAATATGTACTTGGAAGCTACCCGAATATTTGGTTGGATCTTGTTAAGAGCAACCTCACCGAGTCTCATATCATGAGCAATGACCTCAACCCCGACTCATATTTACAGATTGTTGTGGGCGGCAACTGTACGGGGGAAACGACACACGAGCGCACCATGCTTCGTGTGTGCAACATTACTACTTCAAATGTTGATGTCTCGGTAAACTGTACGAGATCGGGCGATTTCGAGGCTTTGGAATGTCGAGCGACACAGGTTCGCCAAACCAATAACCCTAGGTTCTCAACAAACCTTACGGATCTTTCTCTATATCCTTTCGTACAAGGTGTACTATTCGAAATGCCATTTACTACGGCTTCATATTTTGCCGGAGAACCAAGTCTTCTCGAAAAGTTCTTGCATAACCCCCCTACGATACACAACGATCAGAAGTCATCTGACCCAGGCTGTTTCACAAACCTATCTCAAAAACTGTTCGAGGCTAGGTTCGCGACAGCATTGAACACTTTCTTGATGGCAACTTATAACGCCACTGTTCTTACAGGTGCTGATGGAACTATTCTTTCTGGACGTAATAGCCTCTGGCACAACACTACCGCCACCTGGTCTGAATTTACCGAGAAGCAGTATGTCATGAATGTTGCATGGTTCTGCGTTTCTGTGCTATCAACACTGATACTATTGGCTTGTACGATTGCGAACGTGGTTATTCGCCGTCTTATTGTGGCTCCAGATTTCCTTGGGAGCATTGATGGTTTGACGCGAGACTCTCCTTATGTAGAGATTGCTGATGAGTCTCCTTACGTGGGAAGTGGCACTAGTGCAGGAGATCGACTACAACTTACAAAGAACATAAATGTTCAAATACGGGACGTTCAGCCTGAGATGGACGTTGGAAGAATTGCTCTAACTACGGAGCTTAGCGACTCAAAGCTTGATTTGAAGAGAGCCTACTGTTAGCAACCTGTCAAGATCATCGAGAACTAGAAACCTGAATGAAACATCTTACAATTTCGATGCGTTAAGGACACTACGATTTGAATCCGCTATATGCATTTTGTGTAGTTTAGTAAGAAAAAACACTTTGACAATTTTTGCTGCTTAGCTAGTACAACCCAGTCATCATACACTTAACAAAGACCAAAAAGCATGATACCAACAACACAAGGAAACATATACAGTACCACTAGACCTTTTTTCTTATTCTTTTTCTCTCTCTCCCTTTTCCCTTCTCTCGCCCCTTACCTTTTTTTTTTGAGTTTCTTATTTTCTCTTTTTTTTTCAGGGTTTCTTTCTCCTTTTTCTTCTTTCGCTGTTCATACCAAAAGCTCTCGCCAACAAGACCACTGAAAATGGCCTTCAAGACTTGCAAAGGAAACGACTCCACTTGGACTGGTCTCCCTTGGATTTGGCCTCCTTCTTCTCAGCTTCGGCCGCAGCCTTGGCTGCAGCCTTCCATCTCGCCTCCGCTTTGCGATCGGCCTTGGCCTTGAGTCTCTTCTCCTGAGCCTTGTCCAAATACCTTCGTCGTCGGACTTTCTCGAGAGATTTATTCTCCATGAATACCATCGACCAAAGCTGCATGTAGTTGGTGTCCCTCAAGACATAGTAAGCCCTCTCAGCGACCGCCTCTGGGATCTGGTTGAGTTTTGGAACGACATTCAGAACAACCCAACGTGTGAGAAACTTGGGCTTTTTCCATTCATCGAGTGGGAAAATGAAGAGTTTTTCTGCGATTCTATTGGCCAAGATAGTAACGGCCTTCAGCTTCTTTAGACCAGGATCGCATTCCTCGAGCAGCTTATAAGCCGCACTCTCGTTGAAAGGATCACTGACTGCCAAAAAGTCGATAAGTAGCGACATGCGAAGAGAGGTGTTTTGTGGGTTGCGCTCAAGAGCCATAGCATATTCAGGCTCCCACCACATGATACGACGATTATCGTGGTCGTCCGCGACAAGGATGTCTCTGAGCGCTTGGACCGGCAGAAATTCGATCATCCACTCGAAATCGTCTTCCGTCCAAACATCCTTTCGGCGATGCATCATGGTGGTGAGGTGATGTTGCGTCTAAACCTTTTGCTGTGTAGTTAGTCGAGTACTGCGTCGATTGTGTTTAGTCAATTTGATATAATCAACAAGAACTGTATGGTAAGGAAGAAAAGGAAGAATTAAAATCTACAGGCTGCTCTCTTGACATATATACCCCAGATCGGACTGCGGGTAGAATACTCTGTTCAGGTCCGAGTAGTTTTATTGTGTGAATATTAACGTCGAATATTCGTATTTGAACTTGAGAACATTGAATCAAAGGTCATAACTATCCTGACTCTTATAATCGCTTTGTTTAAAATGACCACTGCGTTTTGACGAAAGGCTCTATTCACTGAACACCCAACCTTAACTCGATTGTCCGTTCGGAATATGAGAAGGAGTGAAAGAACATTCGGTTCGGTAGCGGTCTGGGTCCGTTCACGAGATCAAAGGCGAGACATGGTTCATTGGTGGGGAAATGGCAGAAGCTTGGAGATGAGCATTCCCTTTTCCTTGCCTATATAGTTGTCAAAATGAACTACCCTACCATCCAATCAGCTTATCCCCTGTGGCTTAGTTGGCTAAAGCGTCCGACTGTTATTCATAGACAATCGGGAGATCGGAAGTTCGAGCCTTCCCGGGGGAGACGTGTTCTCTCATTTTCTTTTGCTATTTTCTATTTTTGTTCACTTGACATTTTGCATCAGTCAAATTTCTTTGTTCTTTTTTGTGTTTTTCTTCTGTTGGTAGAAGTGTTCCCGCATTGAATAAGCCATGCTGAAGGCGGGGTCCGTGGAACATTCGTGCATGACAATGGTCGACAGCTCGTCATCCATAGAGAAGACGTTTGACTGTTCCCCGCACATATCCGATGCTTTCACACCTCATTATTTCACGTCGTCATGGACACTTCTACTAGCCCTCATGTTATTGTTGTTGGAGGTGGCATAGTTGGGGCCTCAATCGCATGGCATCTTGCCCAAGAAACTTCAGTTACCCTCATCGCTGAAGACGTCGGAGGCCCCGCTTCTACAGCCTCTTTCGCTTGGCTCAACGCTAGCTCAGTTGACCAAAAGTTCTACCATGACTTTCGCTGCCGCTCCCTCGAAAGATGGAGACAGATCCATGCCCAACTTCCTGGCCTCCCAATATCATGGAGTGGATCGATCAACTGGCACAAACCTCCAGATGTTTTGGATAAGAAAAGGAAAGAGCTGAAGAGATGGGGCTACAAACCTGTCGCCTTGTGGCTTGCTGATGCCTTTGCGAAGGAACCATCCTTCGATATAACTCTCATCCCGGAGACAACTGTCTGGTACGATCAGGAGGGTGCCATGGAAGCTCACATTGTCGCCCGTAACCTTATTGCTGATGCTCAAGCTAAATGCAACCTGAAATGGGTTCAAGGGTCGGTAACAGGATTTGTGAGGAGCAATGGGCCCGTCCTTGGAGTGTGCTTGGCGTCTGGGGACCTGATACGTGGAGATCATACAGTCGTGGCCGCCGGCTTGGGAAGCGTGCCTCTTTTGGCAAGCGAAGGGATCACGCTCCCAGTCACTTCTGTTCCAGCTCTAGTTGTGAACACAAAGCCTACAAAGGAGATGTTAACAAGGGTCATCAACTCGGAATTCCTCTACATGCGACAGACGCCAGATGGGGTTATCAAAGTGGGATGCGAGAATCCCAGTGATGACCCAGGCGAAGACCCGGAGCAGACGGCGCGCGAAGTATTTGCAAAGCTGCAGCAGACTTTGGCTGGAGGCGATGACCTGCAATTCGACTACTATACCGTTGGATACAAACCGACTCCGAAGGATGGTCTGCCTATTATTGGGGCGACTGGTATCGATTCCGTCAGTGTTGCAGTAATGCACTCTGGTGTGACAAATGCTGCAATAGTCGGAGAGCTGCTCAGCAAGCAGATTCTGACAGGCGAGTCAGACCCAGCCCTCGAGTGGTATCGCCTTGATCGGTTTACCGATGAGAAGGAAACTGTGTTTTAGCTCTCGTCTACTTAGAGTCTCTTTTGCCCACAAAAGTCTGTATTTAACACTTGCCCATTTCTTCCATTGAGGGGCATGTTCTGCATGTGCATTGACACGACGCCTTTGCTCTATTCTCGTTAACCTCATTCCAATATCCAGGGCTGCCTCCAGGTTTGCAACTTTGATAACTCCTACTCTCTAGTTGGCAGAATTGATGCGAACCTTAAGAGTATTTATAGTATCTGCGATGTGGTTTGACTTGATATAGATATGCCCAAGCTATAGCTAAAATCAAGTGCGTATGATGGCCTTGATCGACTCGAAGGACGCAGGTCTGGTCAACACTCATCTTAGGTTCAGAAAGTATGGCATGTGATGACTGTGTCTGATTTGTGATAAGGGTGTATCGACCTGTGATTCATGCCTGGATGTACATTTCAAGTCAGGGTCACAACATTCTTGAGTATTTTCAACTCTTTCCACATTTCAAAGTTTAGAATTCTTCAGTTTTCCCACTACCTGCCCCGTCCAACCTTTCTTCCCGGCTACTCTGTGTTCAAGTCGGAATCATAGGAACAATATACAGGCTTCATATAAGCTACGGATGGAGATTATATGGTTTAGAACTTTCCTTACTTGGTAACAGAAGTAAAGTTTAGGACAGGGTTTCCATCTAAAGCTTTAATCGCGCACTTCACAGCCGCCAGTACGTGGGTTGCGATACTTTACTACCGAAGTTTCATAGCCTCCAGACCTAGAGAAATGTGAATAAATAAGTTCGAGTTTCGGCTTGGTGGGCGAAAAGAGACTTTGAGCCCTGGATGTTTCATTGATAAATAACAGGTCTTCCCACATCTTTTACCCTTTTCTTGCTACAAATACTCTTCGCCCCAGCGATCAATTGAAACTAGCAACCCATCCTTCCCTTAACTCTTCTCCTCACAATGTCGCCTTCATCAGCAGCCAAGTCAGGGTACTCTGAGAAACAATCCAGACTGCTGAACCCAGTAACCCTAACAACAACACGAGCTTTTCATAAGTTCCCAGATCTTCCCGCTGAGATACGAACGTATATCTGGGAGCATTCTCTCAGAAAAGAACGCCTCATCCAAATCGAGCTTTCGAATGGTGATAAGCCTTATAACGTTTGGGATCCACCCGTCTACAAACATATCCCGAGGAGATACACAATAACACTCTTGGACCCACCGAAATTGAGCCCTGTCTTCTTTGCCACACACGAGTCCCGATGCATAGCGCTGGCATTCTACCGAGTTCACCTGCCATGTCGCTATGATCCCTGGTGTGATTGGTCAAAGTATTCACTGCAAACGTTCTACTTCAACCCTGAGTTGGATACCTTGCAAATCTTGGGGATGCATCAATTCGTCAACTTTGCTCACGACTTCTGGCTTCGTGACCCACGGAAACGTGGTTTACGACATTTGGCCTTTGCGCCACCATTAAGGTCCGCATTTAAGCAACTTCTCCAACAGGGATATGAGAAGAGGCTTCAACAAACTGTATCTAGAATTGCAAGTGTCATGATCCTAGAACGTGTTTGGTATCCATCTTCCTTTTTCGATAGGGCTTCTCACAAACAGGATGTTCTTGGTTCACTACCTGTCAAGAGCAGCACCTCGAGCTTCTTCCGGCAACAAGATCTCAGACCGATCCACCGGACCCTCCAAAACCTTCACTTCCATTGGTCATACACCCGGAATATCGTCAACGATTGGAAGAGATTAGTGAATACAGTGAGGGTTCAAGCTCAGTGTACCTACGAGCTTGGACTTATCAGTGATGAGTGTCATCCCAGGATTTACGATAGAAACCATGCTTTGACTCATGTGGAGCGTGTATATTCCACAGTCGGGGATGGTAGCCTTTCTATACGGGACCGGAACCCCCGGGCAGAACAGGATCAATACGAAATACCCAGACTTGCGATTGGGTTCTGGGTCTTTCCCATAGAATGTCTTGAACCGGTCCTTCCAGCCATCGAAGACCCCGCTCGGTCAATGTTTATTGACTTATCAGCCTACAGCCCAGAGCTTTGTTTATACCACCTGTCATAGTCACTGAGTCAGCAGTCTCCAAAGGCCGCCACTGTCATAGGTAGTTAACGGCTGGAGAGATCCAAATTATATCTGCTAGTGAATCTCTACCATTTCGTGGCAAATTGGCTGCAAGATACAGGTTGGAATTGGGTTGGAGTGCAAGAGTTCATTGGACTTTTTCTGTGTTTATGCTGGGGATACTATCGCTTTCACCTGTCTATCCGAGACCTCAAAGACTTTTTAAGTGTCATAAACTCAATATAATTAACAAAAAGATGATGTCATCTATTGAACTAGCTAATACCTATGAATGAGAGAAAAGCCCCGGAAACGAATGGTTCGGTTCCTCACGATGGCCCTAAACGGACTTCCTGTCTTTGGAGTCATCTCACCTGGAGCAGACTGGTACTCTCCGAAACGATGCATAGAAATGTCCACCAACAGGAAGGAAATAATATCCAACTATACTTCAGGCTTTTGGCCATACACGATCCTCTGTCTGAAGTAGGGATGGTGTTGGCCTGATCTGATCTCGCGTCGGAGTTGCGCGCAAAGATCTCTGACTCGATCCTCGGTCCATCCAAGGAGCTCGCAAGCCAGGAACAGAAGATAGCCCTCGTAGTCTCTCTCCAGGGCTGCTTGCATATAGATGCCGACCTGCTTAAGCCGCTCTTCTGTATGCCAACCTCCCACTGGTGCCTAGGTCACAAACCGTTAGTTAGCCTGATTGGTGAGGTTAGAATATTACGTTACCTTGAGATCCACCACGTGGATATTCACAAATCCTGCTTCCTCCATAGACTTCCTCTGGACATCATCTCGAACCATAGCAAAGCTTCTTCCAGCTCGCAGACCACCTTCTTCAAAAACTTGACCCCAGCGCTGCATCGCGCTTCCATCTGGGATGGAATCATCGTCACTCTCCACTGTCGAAGAAACCTCGTAGCTTTCGACCCAGCCGCCAGGGACACATACGTTGAAGGCTTGACCGAAAGTGGCGGTCCAGTCGGTGATACTTCCCAGCATGAAGCGCATGTGAATTAAGTCGAAGGAATCGGGTCGGAAGGTCCAAGTGTCGTTGGCGTCTTCAATTTCACTGCGAGTTCTTAGTAATCGTCGAATTGTAGTAAAGTTGAAAACCTGAAAACTTACAGCCTAAGATTCGAGGGCACCCAACTCGGTTGGATTGGACTGATCTCAGTGCCGACTACCTCGACGCCAGGATGCTCGTCCGCAAAGTCGCTGCACTTTTGTGAGTTTCATTCATGTGAGTTCTAACATGTCACTTACATGGCCCAAATCGCTATCATCAAGTTAGCGCCAGGAGTCCACTTGATGATTAGATAACTTACCAGTTCCGGTCCCGACGTCAAGCACTCTCTGCCGAGAAAGTCAGATATGCGACATGACAAAGCTTGTGGAACCAACCGATATATCAGGCCTCAGGGGCGCCAAATGCAGCTTGTCTTCCAGCAAGAGCAGAGTAAAATGGTGTCTAATACCTGTTAGAAGACCGGTTGGTAATTTGCGGTAGCTGTTCATTTACGCAAGATCAAGCGAATCGCTCGCTTGCGCATCATTTGATGCCCTGGACCATATTAGACAAGTTTAGTTCAAAGAGCGAGTCGACATACCAATACTGGGCAGTTCCTCTATCAGAATGATAGGTCCTGCCATGCATAGTTCTATACTCGAAGATACTAGAGCTTAGTGAGTAGGTAGAATCTGCCAGGTTGGATCCAAGAGCAGAATCGAGGTCCGAATCCTCGTGGTCATCAAAACCATCATCTGCCATATCATGGTCATCCTCATGGTCCTGATTTTGATTCTGTCAAAATGACTTAGTAAACTCATCTAGATTCACCGCGGACATGCCGAACCTCATTGTGTTGTTGTTGTTGCTGCTGCTGCTGCTGCTGTAGGTTCTCCAAGACTTCCCAAGCTGGGGTTGGAGCCGGCGGCAGAGGCATGCCAGGTGATCGATTAGGCTCGTTGGCCATGATGGTTCTTGCAATTATCTCGATGGTTCGAGAGTAGAGATCCAACAGTTGGTGGTGAGAAAAGAGGGGGTTTTATCCTTTCATTCTGTCGAGATTGCGACACTGGCTGATTACTGTATCGCCCAGTAGGCGGGACGTTCGGTTGCGACGCCATTATTGGGGGACTAGACACAAAGGGCAAGGCGTTCCGGCGTGGCGGTCCTCTTTAAGCCTATTAGAGCTGTATTTACGATGACTCCAGGTGCTCGGACACTGATCATCATGTCAAGTGCCCGTCAACAGCGAGCTATCAATTCTGATTGCCGGGTACCTCCCGCGGTCAGGTTCGGTCAAGATCCAGCTTCCAATATAGGATGGGAATGTCTTATTCCACCGAGCCGAGCCAATGGTGGCTGGATGCCATGAGCAGGAGGGATGCCGCCTTCACCGAGCAAACGAGAAAATAGCAAAGAGAGGCATTTTGCTGCGACAGGGCCTTGATACGATCGCCAACGTTGGCCGCGTCGCGTACTTATACCCGCATCCCCGTGATTTGCTATCCGTGCGTACCGCAACCGGCAGATTTTTTGTTACGCCCGGTCGATCAGAATTATCTCCATCAATCCGAGCACTGCTTTTTGGTGGACTCTGATGGGATGACAGATGACAGATGCAAGGAAAATCAGGCTGGGGTACATTTAAGAAGAATTTTCGGAAGTCGCTCAGACTCATCTTTTTGCTGAGGGATTTTAATCTTGCAGAAATTATCTGACTGATCGCAGGGTAACGCGTCTGAGCGCTACATGATTCACATCACAGCGCTGATGATCACAGTAACATTGAACGAATTGGTCTATTGACGATTGGATCGCCTAATCATCTTCTACTGCGCATTGTTGCCGTTATTCGCAATCAGATTAGGAGAACCGCGGAGATGTCCGGAAATCTTTTTCGGAGTCGCCTTGTCCTTCAGCCACTGCGTAATATCAGCAACTCCCTCGACCTTGTCCACGCTCATCGCATACAGCACCAGCCCAGCGACATGAGGAGAAGCCATAGAAGTTCCGTCTTCAACCAAGGTGTCTGTGTTCGATTTGTAACCGGCCGAAGTCACACCGACTCCAGGCGCAAAGATGTCCACCGTCTTTCCCCAGTTGGAGAAATCAGCCATTGCCCAGTCGGAGTCGATCGCTCCAACAGTAATAGCGCTCGCGGCAGATGCTGGTGTTGTCTTGGCTGCGTCTATGGCATCGTTGCCAGCAGCCACTACTGACACTACACCCTTCTTCGAGGCGTTGTCAACAGCCTTGTTAAAGGCCTCAGACTTTTCGCCACCAAGAGACATATTGATAACAGCTTTGTTTGTTCGGTCCTTCTTGATGATGTCATTGACCGCCCAGTTGAAAGCGTCCAAGATGATGGAAGTATCAGACTGCTCTCCCTTGAAGACCTTGAGCGCGAGAATATTGGCCTTTTTCGCAACGCCATAGGTCTTACCAGCGATAGTTCCAGCAACGTGGGTTCCGTGACCCTCAGTGTCAGAGTTATCGCCCTTCCAGTTGGTCCAGACAGATTTGGCGCGGTTTTGAAACTCATCGTGAGTTACTCTCACACCGCCATCAATGACATAAGCATACGTGCCAGCGCCGGCGTTGTCGTCGTGAATGTACTCGTTGTACCCCTTCTTTCTGTGGGAAATAGCACCGAGACCCCAAGTTGACTTCTTTTGAGTGGTCTCGTCTCTCTTCTCAACACCCTGCTTGGTTTGAACGCGAGAATGCTTCCATACACGGTTGGGCTCAATTGCCAGGACCTTGAATACAGGTTAGCTCTCTGCATCCCAGAACGAGTAGGCCTTGACTCATACCTCTAAACTTTTCTTGATTTCCTCAATAGTCACAGAGTTAAATGTTCCAGCATAGCCTTGAAAGCTAGACGTGCAATCATACGTCCTCTCAACACCAACTACAGTGTCACGCTTTGTCAGACTTCTCTTGTGGACGTCTGTGACCCATTCGATATGACTCTTTACCTTGGCAGCATCGATTTCTGGCTTGAAAGTAATGATGTAACTGCCTGGGATAACAGCGCCAGCCTCTGCAACCAGGGCAGCAGGAGCAGCAAGTCCATACCCGAAGAGAACGGTGACTGCGAGGGCAATATTCTTAAAGTTAACCATTGTAAAGAGAATGTTGGTTGAGGTGGTATGGATGTGAAACCTGTGATCACAATTTTAGGAATTGCCCGCTAGTTATATTTTTCTCCGTACGTTCAGACGATCTTCCAAGTTTTCAACTAGACAATTTCTCCAGCAAGGCAAACGAGATGCGCACCGACAAACCTGATTGCGATCAGCATCCACAGCGACATAATTCTCCACCCGTCCTTGATCATTCTTCACCGTTCCTGAGCATGCTTAATTCTTAACTATTAAGCAAAAGTCAAACCAGAAGTGAAAATTGTCTCTTAAAAATGAACAGCGGCGGGTCTAGACGCGGCTGGGCTGGCATTGGAGCACCCCAAATTCCAGCGCAGTGGGTGAACTATCCATCTTTGAATACGATAACCAGCAACTAAATTCCCTTTCCGGGCTCAATCGATCTTGGTTCAAAATAACCTCAAACCTTGGAAACGAAAAACGAAAAACTTGGAACCCTTGTTTCAATTTTTCGACCGACTGCGACACGTGGCGTGGGGCCAGAATACGACGCTGCAAGGGACAAACTAGTGACGATACTACCCTCGGGATCCTGTTGTTTTTCATATTAACAATGGTCTCTATGACGAGGAAGATAGCAATCGGATTATTTGGTTACAATTTCAGAACTCTGCCAACATGACTGAATAACCATGGCCAAGCCACTGTGACATGTTCCCATGCGTTAGCCTACCAACTTCAACCACCACCTAAGAACTAGTGACTAGCTCTGTTCATGACCATTGACCGGGCGAGTCAGACGTGGTTTGTAGTCTGCTACTTTTTCTAGACCACAAAATGGGGGGAGGCAGAACCTGCGCATCGATATATAAACACTCCAAGTACTGGAATCGATTTTATGATAGGTTGAGTAAGAATTGTCTCGAATATAAGAGCTTGTCCACATTTATATTGCACCATTATACGTGATGAGGGAGAATTCGCTGTAAGGTGTCTTCAATTTCGGCTTCTATGTCACGTTCCTGTTGGTAGCGTCAATGTATTGGGTCGCTTGTGGACAGATAGTTCCGATAGCGCTTGTCTCAGATTCCAGGAACCAGGAACAGGTGACCACGAGGCTGGCTGAGATTCCTTGGCTTGGCCCGCTACATTAGTGAACTGCCGAGACCTCATTTGGTGAGACTGAGAAATAAATAGGATTGGCTGCTCACGTTGCTAGTAAATGAACTTGTCGCTGACGTTTGAGATAGGAGAGCGAAGGACATAGGCGGTCGCTGGTCAGCCTCAAGGCAGTTTAAGGACCAACTTCCGGTTGCAGCCTAGGTCCGGTGAACTAAATTCTTCGTACATACTATCGGGTCAGCTCACAAAGACTCTGTACGGGGAGAGGGGGGCGGAAAGATCACAGACTCTGTCTATGAGAACAGAAAAGAGTCTTTATGGACTCTTCTTCCCACATAGGAAGGAATGACAAAGGCAATTGTAGTACAAGGTCGTTATTACTTGACAGTAACTCAAAGGAAGCTAATGGGAAGACTGGAAATCCTATAGCCTCTCCTCCTTCTTTACCCACCTTATCGTTGATAGGTTTTTGCCATCAACACGGTGCATATCTTCCAGAATGTCCGACGATGGCGGTAATCACGTATGGCGCGGTTTCATGAAGGGACAGCCCTAGATAACAAGATGGATATTTAAAAAGGGAAGGATATATGCTTCGAGTGGCGCTTCATTGATCAAAGATTTGATTTTCGAGACTTGACTCAAGACGCATTTGTGCATCTTCGTGATGGCGTTTCTTCTGGGATGGAATTCGCCACTCTCGACTCAAGCTCAACTGGTCACGTTGGAACAGCTTTGTATAAGGTTTTTTTGGGCATATAAGACTTTCAGCCCTGAACATTAATAAAGAACACATATCATCACATATGTTGGAACAGCTAACAAGTGATTGAATGGCAACGATATCAAATGCGTTGATGAGCTCAAACATTAATCAGCCAATGCAGGTGGCTGCAGCCACTACCGTCACGCAAAAGAGGCTATTCGCGCTCCAAGGCTGCATTTTCTGTTCGGATCTAGTATTAAACGAAGATTTAGGTTACCTCGATAACCACATTTCGGATGCCATCATTCGGGGTGTCAAGTACGATGTTAGCCTTGACGCAGCGGGAAGAGCAGAGAGTATTAGGCCCGTCCGAAACAACTACAGTAACAAGCCACGTCGAATATTGTTTTGGGTCTCAGACAAGCGGTAATTTCATTCATAAGAAATAGTTGTATCATATCTCTTCCAACATTGTTCATCTTAGACTCTCGGTCCAACTGTTCAGGGTGGCTCTCGTAGAATAGTGCCAACCGTTGGTAGCGTTGTAAGAAACTTGAGGCAAAACACTACTGTGAGAAGTGTAGCATGACGGATAAGTGCTGTTTTTCGAGTTAGGGCCTTTTTTTTATGCTGGTTTAGTGAAAAGTATGTCATCTTATCCTGTGAGTTCTTTTGTTAGAACAGCCTTTGTTGTGCCTAATGATGATTTGCATGTACGGTCTAGACTCAATCCAGTATGTCGATCCGACCAGATCCACCAGAACAATGTCCGAGCTGATAGCCAGATGACAATATGGAGATAACAGAATATATATGAGAGGATTCCCGCTGTTTCTGAACAACCTATACATACTGCATACTGCATACTTCAAATAACAGTTGTGACTTCTGTGGAGACTCAACCAACAACATTTGACTCAGCTCATAAGTCAAGACAAGACCAACGAGCCTTACCCCACCCACCATTCATTCTTTCGCCCTCGTCAGCCAAATACTCACACTGCACCACAAACTATCCTATCATGTCTCATAGTGGTAAGCTCTACTCAATCTATAGCCTCGGTATCCTAACATGGATAGACCTCATTCAAGATGCCGTGAAACTCATCACCATCGCGCCAGGGCTGCCGAGTACCAGCCCAACAACCCCAACTTGGCAGACCCCGCCGCATCCGACCGTTTCAAACGCTCAATCAGGTACCTTATCCCCAGAGACCGATGTAGTAATCGTCGGCTCCGGTATCACCGGAATCGGCGCCGCGCATTGTCTTTTGAATCATCCAAATGGCACCGGTCTCAAGGTGACCATGCTCGAGGCTCGAACTGCAGTCAGCGGAGCAACCGGCCGTAACGGAGGACATCTTGTTTCCGATTGCGATTCTCTTTTTCCAGCTCTTGTAAAGACTATCGGCGTTGAGCGCGCGATAGAGACAGTGCGGTTTAGCGAGGCCAACATCCGACGGCTTAAAGAACTCATTGCCCAACTCAATCCGGAAGACCAAGACGCCGTAGAGTTTCGCGAGGTGGCATCGGCGACCTCATTTACTGACCAAATCTCCTTTGACGCCGCTGTAGAAGATGTCAGACAACTTCTCAAGGCCGTGCCGGAGAGCGAGATAAAGTTCAAGGTGTTTGGTCAAGAAGAAGCTGCCAAGGTTGGTTCAGCCCCTCTATCCTGTTAAATGCTGTGCTAATCCATCACAATTACAGATTTTCAACTTTGCAAATGTTATCGGTGCGGTTGCGCAAACTGGAGTCGCTGCACTATGGCCTTATAGACTCCTCACGGCTGTTTTGGCGTCGTTGAGAAAGGATTTCCCGGACCGCTTCGCTCTTGAAACCAACACGCCAGTTCTGTCAGTCGAAACATCGGAGGATTTGTCGGGGGCATACCCTTACAGCATCCGTACACCTCGAGGGTCTATTCGCGCAAAGCATGTCATTCACTGCACAAACGGCTACTCGGGTCGCCTGATACCCGGCCTCGTTGGAAGTATTTACCCTTTACGAGGAACCATGTCCGCGCAAAAGATGGGACCGAACTTTCCACGTGCCGGGCACAAAGTGTCCTGGTCTCAAGTCTCTCTCGGCTCATATGATGCCAAGACTGGCCATGCTCACCTGGGCTTGTACTACGCTCAGCAGAATGCCAAGACCGGGGTTATGTTTCTTGGTGGCGAGTCTCAGAAACTGAGCGGTCTTTTGTCAAGTGATGATTCAACTGTTGCAGACGATGCTTACGGAACCTTAACCTCTGCAGCTCCCAAAATCTGGAAAGACGCCGCTCCTGCAAAAGCGTTGAATGTATGGTCTGGAATCATGGGATTCACGGCAGATGGAATGCCGATCGTGGGAAATCTCCCGCAAAGTTTGACTGGTAGAAATGGAAGCGGCGAGTGGATTGCTGCCGGGTTCAACGGACATGGAATGGATAAGTGTTGGCTCAGCGGTGAAGCTATCGCCAAGATGGTGCTTAGGGAGGAAGACATTCCAGGATTCCCAAAAGCTTACCTGCTCAGCGATGACAGGATCAAGACTTGGTCGCCTGAAGGAGCTGTTGAGACTCTGATGGACCATATCATGGTTGGAAGCCTAGCTCCAGCGAGCCATCTATAGTATCTCACTGTGTGTCTAGCCATATTCTTCTGATATCCATTTTATGACCGAGAATTATTCGTTCGTGACTTAGTTATTGTTTCCTGTTTCACGTTAGGCTAAGCACGATTTTGTACCCAGCTTGTCGCTAGTTGCATCATTCATATTATCTAGCTCGATTACACGGGATCCTCGGACCTTGAGATGGAATTCTCGGGCCCCGATCGACACCGTTGCCAACTACCGTCACTCGAGAAAACGAGATTGCCCATCTGAATGCTGGTATCAGGAGCTCCTGAATGATAGCCGAGAAGCCCTCTTATCAGCTGAACTCATTAGCGTCCGGGGTAGGTTGCGGGGTAGTGAACGCTCCTCAACCTGCCTCTTTCGAGTTAGTGGGTAAGTCAGGATCATCGTCCCAGTGTTTTCCATTGAATACGTATCTAATAAAGTTGGATAAATGGCTTCTGGGGGTAAAATACACTGATAAGCAAATCGGGTAATACACAGGGACAAATAAACGACAAACCAATCTTGATAGATAGCATCAACATCAAGCAAGCACTTGTAGCCTAGAAGAGTATCGAGGCAGTTCTGTTCACATACCTCTCTTGTTCGTCTAATTCCCTAGTAAAGATGTATTTCCGCGTTCAGCTCTCCCGCAGCTTCTGTAGCTATCATCAACTTTGCCGCTTCATTCCTACCCTTTCCTTCTCTCCACACCTTCATCATAATGTCCAATATTATCTGTTCAGTTCGGTCTTGGCAGTCTTGCATCAGGTGCTGAAAAGCCACTCGCGTGAGTCTCTGCTCTTGAGTATTCTCTGCCAAAATTCCTGCGATGAACAAAGGGTAGAGAATCGCCTTGGCCAGTGCCAACTGGAAGTTGAAGGTTCCGGTGCTGATGATTGCCTGAATCGCTGCGAAAGCTCTCATTCTTAGTACCTCAGTTTTGAGTCTGGGTGCCGATATCGATGAGACTCTTGAATCCTGGTCTTGGCCAGCCAGGGCGCGACTATGAAGAATACCAGCAAATCGAAAGGCTTCCCAGAGATGAATCTGTACGAATTCATCGCCAATCTCCCCAGGCCACTGTAACAGATCGGCCTCAATGCTAGGGGAGTCCATATTTGCAAGCAATGTTATAAGGGTATAAGGTAAACCCGATGTTTGATCGATGCCCGACTTCTTGTTAGGCTCGACGTAGAGTTTCCAGATATTCAACGGAGGGGTAATTCTTCTGAGCGTGAAGCACGGTATATCTAGTAGTGCAACCACCTCAAGCAGATGATCCGCTAGAGGAGGCCTCGGCATGTCGTTCAAGAGTTCTCGTGCTTGAAGGACTCCGTGTAGACCCTTCAACAAGGGTGACCAGATATAAAGTGAGGTGATCTAAAATCTTCAGTAATATTTCTGACCACTATACGCTGTTTACTTACACTAGCACTGCAAAGTAGGATCCCGGTCGCCAAAGTAACGTCTTGGCTCAATTTACTTGGGTTATCCAAGTCACTCAAGTAATTCGATAGGGCTGACTGCATGTATAGTGGTGTCCAATGGCTTGTCTCCGCGTTGAGACTTGATTGATAAGCCAGACAGGCGTGCTTCAGAGAGATGCTGTTCTCGCAAAGGGGCAAAACGTCAGATCTGAACATTGGGTCGTGTCCGGCTCGCCCTGTAAACGTTTGGTACCCAGTGGACTTGACTATTCCAAGGTTAGAATGAGCAGCAATTCAGAATGTTCACTTACATGACTCCATCAGTTCCTGTGAAATCTCATCGTTTGGCAACTCTTCGGGGATGGATTCGAACTGCAAACATAGCAGATCTAAATCATCCGTAGATTGCATGGAAGTGAATTCGGGCATATCCACCAAAGGATCAATTATGCACTCAACAAGATCGTCTGTTCTGCTATTGCGTAGAGATTTACTCTTGCGCGGTAGACGGACTGGATTGAGTATCATACCGGAGCCTGCTGAGCTCGCTGTATCTGAAGATCCCCACGTCAATCGCGTTTTGTAACCCTCGCAGTTCACTCCTGCTTGAAAACATCTTTCACAAATAGGTCGTTTTTCATCACATTTTTTATGACGTCTTTTGCAAGTCCAGCAACTACAGGTACAAACTGTCAGTACTGGGACCAAGGGATCAGGGCGATAGAGAAACAACTTACCCTCGTCGCGACCGCTGACTCATATGTGCGGATTTGTGCAAAAGAATTTAGCTCAAGCGACTATTACAGTTTCAATCGCAGTTTGCAATGTTTGTGAAGAGAACGTGACTGTAAAGATTCTCTTTTGCTTAACAGATGTGAGGGGCGGTGCCTCGGGCCGAGATAGCTCATAGTCGCATTGGGGTCTGCTGGATCAGGCGCTAGGGAGGGACAAGCCCGACGTACCCTTATCGGCTCCAGCGATAACGCCGAGATACCCTAGATAGGCCTGTAGCTTAGCGTTTGCTCAGGCTTACGCAACATCCATAACCTCGACTCTGCGCCACTCAACATTTACACTCAAACAAAAGACAAACAAGTAAAAGTTATAAGATTGCTGGACTGAATAACTGCGTTTCCTCGATTCTCTTACTGAGACTTGTTTCTAACCATGTAGTAAAACGTCAACGTATCCCCTTCATCGACCATTGTCTTCTCGTCAACAAGCTCAAATCCATACTTTTCATAGAACCCAATGTTCTCCTTGTTTGTGCATTCTAAAAAGCATGCCGAATTCCCAATTTTCTGGATTACCCACTGCATGATTGCTTTTCCTGCCCCCATGCCTTGAGCATCAGGCTTCACAGCGGCGATTTCCAGGTAATACAAGGAATTTGGTGGATATCTGTCCCTGATTCTCTTGTCCAAGTCGTAGTGCACATCCAGCATCTGTTCAACTCTCTAGATGGCTTTGTTAAACTTGATGTGATTAATAGCTGTTGAGTTGGATCTTACCTTCTCATCCCCAAACGGCTCAATTGGCTTCTCCCACCACTCATCCCATGATATTCTTAGGTACGTTGGCCACCATGTGGGATTCAACCATCGGTATTGGGGCCTTGGTGGGAATAAATAACAGGAACCCACAGTGGTAGACTTCTCATCTATTGTCACAGCTTCCATAGCGATTCCACGTGCTGCATATCCGCGTAGGCGTGCCTCTTGCCATCGCTGCAGGGTAGGGTCCAGAGACTCCCAACCAGGCGAGCAATCATGAAGCAGCCAACGTACCATAGGATCAGATGCGAAGGAAAGGCTTATGATCTGAGCGGAGACCTTGATCGAGTTGTAGTCTGAACCAAAAAGAATCAGCAACTCTCCAGAGTTGACGAGGAGTAAGGGAACCTACCAAGGCCCAGTGGCCGCATTTGGACCTTGCAGGAGGCGCTTCTCGACATTTTGGATGCTGTATGGAAAGTAACCTTGGATTTACATAAACTCGGTGACTGAGCGGTTGTTTATATAAGTTTTCTGGTCCTTTTGGACAACGAACCTCACAGGCTGTTGCATTCATGGACCCCGCGTAATCTGCCGTGGTTTTTGATCTACGATCGCCCGCCGGCTTGGGTCTAGACCCTGGATTTGCGCGGCACAAGCTACTGAATGCGGTAGAGATCAACATGAGTTTCGCGCTTTTCCTAAATGGACGTGCGGAAACAACTGCCATTTGGGTCACGACCATATTCTAGGAAACAGACTTGGACAGGTTAACCTCCCTGGGTTTCAGGCGAAGAAATATAAAGTCTAGATTGATAATATTTATAAACAATCGGTAGTATTGTGAACAAATTCCAACGACTTCGTGAGAAGTCACGTCTAAATTACTAATATTCTCCCACTTTTGTGTCCTAAGTCCTCTTTCAGGGACGGCATCTCCTCCTAATTGTGGTAAAGCCTTGGCTTGTCGACGCGGCAGTTGTGTGCATGTCAAATGTGGTTGTTGTTGGGCCGGTTATCAATGTCGAAGCCTCACTTGTAGATTCCGCGGAGGACACAGATTCTGAAGCCACAGTCGTCATAGTTGATTCCGCAGTAGTAGTGGACAACTCGGCACTGGAGCTGACATCTGAGGTCAGGATACCCGAAGCTGTAGTACTATCCGTCGTTGTTATAGTGCTGTCTGTAGTTGCTGTAGTACTACCGCTCAAAGTAGTGGTGCTTGGCAAAGGAGCTGTTGTGGTGGTATCTATAGAAGTTGTTGTCGTTCCAGTCGAAGCAGTTCCTGCTTCAGTAGATGTAGTAGACTCCTCTGCAGTGGTTGTAACAGATGTAGTAGTCTGCTCTGAAGTGGTCGTTTCAACAGATATAGTCGTATCTTGTGTAGTGGTTGTTGCAATGGATGTAGTAGTCTCTGCTGTAGTGATGGTCGCGATAGATGTGGTGGTTTCTTCGGCAGTAGTGGTTGCAATAGATGTTGTAGTCTCCTCTGCAGTAGTTGTTGCGATAGACGTGGTGGTCTCCTCTGAAGTGGTGGTTGCAGGCTCAGGTTCGACATAGACGACTGTGCCCGACATGACTCCAGAGGCCTGGATAGTAGACACGGTGGATGTTGTACCTGATGTCATTGTGGTCGTTACATAGTTGATCTTGATGTCCGCGACACAGTCAACGCACCCTCGCGCCTTGACCATGAGCCCAGAGTCATTACCTCCATTGTTGGCGTCGCAGATTGCGAAAACCACCGTGTGTGTTCCTGGGGAGGCTGGGAGACCCATTATCAGTGGCGGTGAAGATCTCTCATATAACGTGCTTTTAAACAGCTCATGCTCCTCGATACCGATAGGAGATGCGAGATGGTCAGAAATGGCTGTGATTCTGTTTCCTGAGGTATCGATGGCGTGTTGAACGCCGTCCAGGTAAATACCAATTGGATCAGGTTCACCACTGACGCAGTTAGTCATCCCATCAAAGTGAAAGGTGAGAAGCCTCTTACAAGTCCTCTGTCGTTCCCAGAACGAATTCGACCAAAAGGCCATTATACTGCGGCTCAACGACAATATCAACCGACAATACTGCCCCGTTGGTAGTATCAAGCCCACAGTAAGTCGATCCTGCTACCTCTGTATCATAACTGCGAGTATTTTGGGGATCCTGGGCGGCCTTTGCAGCACCAGTCGTCAAGATACCACCAGATCCAATACCGAAGGGACCATTCGAGAATGTGCCTCCACTGGTTTGAAATCCCCAAGGTGTAATCTCGCCGGCGAAAGATCTTTCAAACGTTGCATGAGCGATGGAAACACCAGGGCCATTGAAGATGGCGTTTGCGATGACGGAAGCATCGTTTGATGACACGACTGAGATCAAAGCACCCATGATGAACTGCGGATTGCAAGGAGGTATTGTTGAGGAGGATGAATCCACTTGGGAGCAAAAATGAGGAATTCATGGTTAAGTAGACTTTTTTCATAAAGGTGGACTTTGATGGAGGATACGAAATAACGGACGGTCCAGAGCATGATTGTTGGCGCCAGTACCAATAGTTGTCAATAGTGTCAATAAAAGTAAGCTAGGAAATTAACTCAGGGGCCTTGGCACCTCTACAGAGGGAATGGTCGCTTTCTGCCAAGACAAGCTTATTTTCTTAGGTCGTCCTGCTGGCTATGAAACCCCTAAAAGTTGCACTATTGTCTGTTGCGGTGCCTGGAGCTTGACCTTGCCTTCAGCTACCAATATTCAGCCACGCGCTATGAGCCAATATTGCAAGTCATGTAATTACCCTTGACCATTAACCATGACTCTTTTTTCTTTTTTCTTTTTGGCCACGGTTGGAGATGTCAACTCTAGCTAAGATTCAATTTTGGGTTATTTGCTAGCTGAAAAGATGCTTACGCGAAGTTACCTTTCTTTATCGCGTTGTTCGGGATGGATACCCATTTAAGAAGCTTACAGCTTAGGCTGCAAGGCAGATTGACAGACTATGACGTTACCTTATGTGGATGCCCCAAAATGGTAAATGATACGAAGCAACCCGGGAATAACAATGCTCCGCGTCTGACAACACCAGACGAGAGAGCATGACCACCATCGTCTTTCGTCATAAAAGAAGAACGTTCGTTCAAACAGTTGAGAACAGTTCTTTTGTACTGAAACTCATCACTGGATGACGCCTATGGTTCAAAATGCCGCAAACTGTTGCTAAGAATGGCCGTGAGCTCAGGATCGCTCTTGATCGCCCAGATCATACATATCTGCCTGGAGAAACAATCACAGGCCGGGTATCTCGAAAAAGCCCTATAATTGTTCCTTCAGCAACGATTAGCATATCCCTGCATGCCCGAAGCAAGTCAAGAATGGTGGCAAGACGAGGACACTTGACCTCTACATATCGCGGGCGTTTCGAAGTTCTCGACCCAGTGCAGCATTCGGAGAAAATATTTGAAGGCCCGCTCCACATAACAATCGACGACAGAGAACAATCTTGGCCATTTTCGATCGGAATTCCTCACCATACCAATTTGTCTACCCTGCGATCTTTGACAGGTCCAGACCAGAGCTTTTTATCTACCAATATGGACGGTATTGCGCACCAACCCCTACCTCCGACATTTCTGGTAGAGCGCTATGAGTACATGTCGGGCATGTCAGCATTTGTCGAGTATTACTTGAAAGCAGAATTGCAGACTGCCTCGCGGGGCTCTAGTACAACAACAGATGCTATATTACCCTTCAGAATAATCCACGCCAATGCGGAGCCTTTGGAAAACCGATCTGCTCTTCATCTGTCACGACATACTGTCGCCCTGCAAGCAGACAGTCCCATGGTAGCCAGCGTAGAAGTTCAGACACCATTAGTCTTGCACATCGAGAGTCCCGTACCATTTCTTGTTTGGGCTGTTCCATCACATACCCTGGACCGCGAAGACCAGCGCCGCGTACTCCATCCGATTCGAATCACTCGCATATTTATGAATGTGATTGCCAAAACGGAGATTAAGTGTCCAAAAGGGAAGACCGTGCGCGAAACCGACTGTCAAACGCGGATAGACCTTCAGGCTGAAGATGCATATCGTCGATATGGCGAAAGTCTGCACATACCCTGGAAGCTATCAACCATGGAACAACAACCAGCTCCAGCTCCTGTCGGTCCTCTCGAACATGAAATTGCATCACCTGAGGCTCTCAACCTCGGAGTGAAGATTGACCTCCATCTCGAGCGAAGCAAAGACTTGTATGCGTCTTTTCAAACATTCAACATCCGACATACACATCGTCTAAAATGGGAAATGACGATCGAAATTTCTGGGACGACCTTCGAGCTTTCCGGAGAAGACCCAATCACAGTTGTGGGCAGACCTGAGGTAGAACGCAGCACAGATTGGATCCAGCCACCTCCAGAAGACCATCTGCCGAGTTTTTCCGACTACGAGGACTCGGTGGCATCAGGGTCGAGGCGTAGTAGCCACAATACAGTTGAACAATCAGGTGGCGTGGGTGGGTTGTCACGCCTTTGGGTGTTTTAACCCGGTCTTTATAATGTGCCCGATCCGATGTCCGTACATTCTCGGTGTATTGGACTCGGTGAAGCATGTTGAATTCTTGGTCTTTTGTACGCAGACGTGACGACAGCAAATATCAAAACTGAGTTTCTTTTCTGCGGGTAGTATTCGATTGATTGAGAGAAATCCCATATTTGTGCCGGTATATCGCCTCAATATATGAACCTACCGAAGACTCAAAGACGGATATAACGCGGGATATTACATGCTGGGTTAGACCGATCTCGGATATGTAACAATTATAACCGCTGGTCAGGATTATCTAGCGAATTCTCCGCAGTTGATCCGCGGATTCGGCGTAGAAATCGGAGACCGCGGAGCCTCCGCCCCTGCTTATGTCCGAAAATTCTTCTTTAAAAGGATCTTATCTGATCATCTTGCATTATTATCTTTTGTGGAACTGGAACCCTCGTATTGTACATTCTGTCCTTTCGTCAACCTCGACCGACGCCATGAATCTTCAAGAGCTGAGTCTTTATCTGGACTTCATCAGAGAGATTTTCTTCCATCTCGTGCGTTTGGGCGTCAACAAAGGGAAGTCAATTGTGCACAGATACACATACCGCCCATCACATGATCCTCGCAATGTAATCGTCGTGGGCGGTTCATTTGCAGGATGTGAG
Organism: Fusarium sp. NFCCI 5145; assembly: GCA_033439405.1. Taxonomy (NCBI): domain Eukaryota; kingdom Fungi; phylum Ascomycota; class Sordariomycetes; order Hypocreales; family Nectriaceae; genus Fusarium; species Fusarium sp. NFCCI 5145. Next base: position 32,198 of record JAWDHB010000167.1, read on the forward strand.
CTTGCTCAGCGCTTAGCTCATACATTGCCCTCAGGCTACCGCGTCATTCTCATTGAGAAACATACTCATTTCAATTACGCTTTCGGCTTTCCTCGCAATGCTGTATTCTCTGACCGAGAGCATCACGCTTTCATTCGTTACGACAACATCGCTGCAGGTGCCCCAGAAGGTATCTTCCATCAAATCTGCGACGAAGCTTCTGAAGTAACGGATACACATGTCCACACCGTCGGTGGCGTATCTCTGGCCTATGACTATCTGGTCTTCGCAACAGGTGCCGCACAACCACCTCCAGCTCGACTGCTTGCTCGGACCAAAGATGATGGAATCCAAGAGCTGCGAGGATTTCAACAGCGCATCGAGAAAGCAGACAGGATTGCGGTCATCGGAGGGGGAGCAGTCGGCGTTGAACTGGTCGCTGAAATCAAGGAGAAATACCCAGACAAACAGGTCACACTCATTCACTCCAGAGACCAGCTGCTCCCCAGATTTGGTCCAAAGCTTCACGATCATGTCGTTTCCAAGCTTCGAACTCAAGGCATTGAAGTTATCCTGGGTGAGCGACCGGCTTTTGAGAGTGATGCTGGCCAAAGCGTGCGCGAGACAATTCTTACCTTTGCAAATGACGAGACAAAGACTTTTGATTTAGTGGTACGTCGCCAAGTCCGATGATCCAGGTTTTCGCTCCCGCTTCTAATATCATCTCACAGATTCCCTGCACTGGCCTCCGCCCTCGATCAGAATTACTCGCCTCATACTCACCAAAGAGTATCGCCCCCAACGGCGAAATCTTGGTATCATCAGCTCTCCAAGTCGAAAATCTACCATCTTCCAGAAAGAACATGTTTGCGATCGGCGACGTTGCTCAATCTGGCGGCGCCAAGCAAGCACGGGCTGGCATGATGCAAGCCGATGTAGTGGTAAAAAACATTCTTAGTCTTATAAAGGGTAATTTAGCGAAAGAGAACTATGTTCCTCACTTCTTCGAGAATACGCTCGTCCTCACTTTGGGAAAGGTACGTTGTTTTTTCATGTATAGCAGCGTTGACTTAAATCTGACCTGAATGTAGCATGCTGGCCTTATGTATATCCAGAAAGGTGACTCCGAGTGGGTGAAGGAGACAAAGGGAACAGACGAGGATTTGAACGCTGGAAAAATGAGATGGCAGCTTAATGCAAAGTCTGAATGACAGACGCAGGCAACTGCTCGAGAAATTTCGGACAAGAAGGGAATTTGGAGGATGGCCTCACGGAACTTGCTTATGCTCAGAGAGAACTTTATAATGCGTCATCTCTAGTGTTACTCCGCTGTGTTACTTCACTGTGTTACTTCTTATTGGCTGTTTAACTATTACCGCAAGGCGCCTTGTAATTTATTTCTTTTATAATAATTAATTAACTAATTAAGTAAGTAATTAATTATTATAAAATCTCTTTCTTAACCTTTTTTCCCTTTCCTGCCTAATTAATTAGAAATTTAAATTTTTCCCTAAATATATAAACCTTTTTTCCTTATTTCTTATTTTGCCTTATTAACTAAATACTAAAAGTAATTTAGCTTCTATTCTTTTAATTTACTTAGTCTTTTATTACTAAAATTTAATATTTAGCCCTCTTATTCTATTCTGCCCTATTAGTAAGTAATATAGACTTTTACTTAAATACTAAAAGAAATATTCTTTTTCTCTTTATAATAGTCTTATTTAATATTTTTATGTATTTAAATTAGAAAGCTAACTTAGGTGCTTTATAGCATTATTATATGCAATAAGCTTTACCTTATTAACCTTATTATACTTTATATATATATAAAGTCGCTACTTAGCAGCTAGCTTCCTCCACTTTCTTCCTTCCTTTAATATACCTAATAAGCTAAGATAATACTACTCTTTAATTAACCTTCAAGCTTCTATCTTTAGCCAAGATACTAAGATTCTATATAAGTTAACCTGCCAGGACTTTAATCCCTCTTACTAATATTAATTATAGCTATAGCATTATAATACCTACTATCTAAAATAGCCTGCTATTATATAATAAGGCATATTATTATATTTATTATAATATTATTTCTTATATTAAAAAGGCTTT
>JAWDHB010000169.1:0-171754 GCA_033439405.1 Fusarium sp. NFCCI 5145
CCGTAGGTACCTGCAAAATTAGTCAGAAAAGCGGGGTAAGTGACCCGATGGTAGTCTTGTGCCGGTCAAAGAGATAACACCAACGGGTCCAAGTACCTAGACATGATAAGCGTGATGCGGCTTATCTAGTTCTCATCGCTCCCACGTTTGTGACTACCTACCCCACAGCCGTCCACAACTGTGCTGGCCCCCAATGTAACCCAACCAATTTCCTAAAGCCGAATCTGCTCGGACAGCTATCATATCGATGACAATGGACTGAATTTGTCTTGATAAACATAGCCTCCCCAAGTTTCAATAAATTCCATTTTATTCGTTTTTATGGTAAATTGCAATTCTCCAGCTGCTTAACTCCCACTGGTACAGAATCATCACTATTCACATTACCATATTATCCTCACAATGCCCACGCGTTCCCAAGAAAGGTATCAGCTAATCCCCATAAGTTCTTCAAAGAAAAAGCAAATAGCTAACGACTTTTTCTTCCGTTTTCCGTTTCTAGTGGAAGCTCGTCACATTCCCAACCATTGAGAAAAGAGGAAGAGGATCAACGCATCCTAGCTTGGTTGGCGGACTCGGGCTTAGATGTCCAAGGCAGATTGCTGTTTGGTTGGGATAATAGCATGCAGCACACATCGCCCCAGCCACCACCAAAGTCGCATGACATTGAAAACTTGTGTGTGGAGGTAACACATATGAGATTTGACTAAGCCTGACCTATTCGTGGAGAGATTCAAACTCGTATGACATTTCAGTTTGATAATAGTAAATAATTCATTTTTTACATCTTCAGTTATTCTAGCAAGGAGGAATTCAGATAACTACTTACCAGTCTTTACTCTTTATTTACTTAATTACAAATAAATCTTCAAATATTCCAGAGTCCTTAGAAGTGGAGGCGAGTAATCTTGTTTATAAAGAGAGGATGCATGGCTTGGAAACAGTATTGCAAATATTAGCTCATTGCCTAGGTATAATCTGTATTGTCTGGCATCTCTTCCTGACTGGCGAATGTCTGCTCAAATCAAGTATGATCAGCATGATACAATAGTATAGGGTTGGGGTTGCCGAGAATATCCATTCTGGATGGTTTTTCCTACAATGAGATAAAGACGTACCTACTTTTTATCTCCTCTGACGAGATAACTAGCAGACCAAGTTAAGCTGCCCCTTGATGTATCAGTTTCTTATCAACGCGTTATATGTGCAAATTAAGCCAAGAACAAGCTCATCATACCTATACAGCTATTGGCTTTATGTACCGGTGCCAATATCACTGCCATCATGAGGGTTGAAGAAGTAATTACTCAAGATAATAAGCAAGAAGGGAAACACTACAGTATTCGGCTATTTTGCATTCAGGCAACCTATAGATGCAGCTGTTTATGATGTGGATTTTTTATTCAGCCATCTTTTTGGTCGAGAATTGGACAGTATTGCAACTTGAAAAGGCAAACGGGACTTTTTGTCTTCCATTTCCTGCCCTTCACCGCCCAATTCGAGTTTCCGCATCAAACAATTTACCAAGTTGAGATAGTGATGTTCATATATACTACGCTAATCCACTTTCCATACAACGCGTCTTCGGATCAACGGGCATCTTGTACCGAACAATGGATTCATCGGGACGGAAGAAAGAGAGGGATAAGATCAAGTATGTGTAATGGCAACAAAAACTCTGTGAGAATGAGAGAATAGCCCAGCAGAAAAGACGGATAAATACCTCGTTTCACACCCTTCCACGGAAGAATTCCTATTTCGCTCGTCTCAGGTTTCACATCCGCTCCCGACAAGGAAATTGCGGGCATTCAATTCCGAACTAACCGCACAATCCTTGCACAACCAATAACACCTCTCGACCAGAACCGCCCTGTTTCAGGCCTCAGTCCCTAATATCTCCAAACGCAACTCAGCTCATATATAGATCTCGCATCGTCTTTCTCTCTTGGCATCTTGGCTCGTCACTCACTTCTCTTCTCTCACTCTATATTCACTTCTTGTATATTTCTCCTTCATCATGCTTCGTCAAATTGCTCTTGCTGCACTTTCTGTGCTTCCTCTCGCTCTCGGCCAGGTTGCTGAGGATTTCGAGAGTGGTTGGGATAAGGTCGCTTGGCCGACTTATGCCCCTGACTGTGACCAGGGTGGAAGTGTTGTTCTCGATAAGACTACTGCCCACAGTGGTAAGAACTCCATCAAGGTCACCGGTGGTACAAACGGTTTCTGTGGACACAAGTTCTTTGGAACTGATGCCGTTCCTGAGGGTCATGTCTACGTCCGAACTTGGATGTAAGTTCTTATCTGCCATGATGTCTGAATAGATACTAATTGCGTTTCTGTAGGAAATCTGCCAAGGCTTTTGATGACTCTCACGTCACTTTCATCACCATGCCCGACGCAGCTCAGGGCAAGGGCAAGCATCTCCGCATCGGCGGCCAGAGCAAGATCATGATGTACAACCATGAATCCGACGACGCTACCCTTCCCGACCTTTCCCCCCAAGGCATTGCCGCCTCCAAGAACATCCCCGCCAACACATGGCAATGTCTCGAGTACCATCTCTCCCCCGATGGTACCATTGCCACTTGGCTCAACGACAGCCCTGTGCATGGTCTTGTCTACAAGCCCAGCTCTCCCAGCTCCTACACCAACGGCTGGGCCAGCAGCAAGCCTAAGCCCAAGATCCAGGGTGTTTACTTCGGCTGGGAGTCATACAGCGGTGCTGTCAACACCTTCTGGTTTGATGACATTGCTATTAGCTCCAAGCGCATTGGATGCGCGGTGAAGAAATAAGCTTTGTGCCAGTCATGAAGGAGATTATATGAGTTGGAGTGTAGGAGTTGCCCGGTGCAACATTCATTGTATCTATTTTATCAGAGTATTTACATACAACCTGTTTATGCCAATATTGGCCAAGTAAAGCGATATCATACTTGAATCCGCATCTCCTGTTCCATTTCGGCTATAAATTCCTATCCAAGAAACAATTGATAGAATCCAATTTGTTTGTAACTCTAAAGCTCATCTCAAACATGGTGGATCCAAACGTATCGAAAGTGGTCATGGAGGACGACATAAGGTCCCCTAGTGCCCTTCACTGCGAACCAAGTCGAAGATTCCTGTAGGTGCCGAAATATCCGACATCCAGCGTGACAAGATCTTCCAAGTACGCCAAATCAACACTGGGGATCGTTTTGTTATCTTGTCCAAAGAACTTTGCCACCCTCTTCGCAGTCCATCGAGGGTTCTCATCAGCTAGTACAACGTTAGCGAAAGTCTTGATAATGCAAAGGGGAAAAACTCACCAATCCAATGTCCTGCTTTCGGAATGATATCAAGCTCAAGATTCGTAGAAATTGGCTCATATGTCTGACGAAGAGCTGATTTCAGTCCTAGACTTGCTTCACCACCCATGCCGAGAAGAGGAACGCTCAGACGACTTTCGTTAAGCGCAGCCTTAAAGAAGTTCGCGTCTTGATAAACCGTTGAGCTTGAAAAGGGCCCAAGCATGGCTCTCAAAAAGCCCGGCTTCGAGATGCTGGTAGTGTATCTGTTGACCGTATCTTCACTGAAGCTCTGGCCGCCTGAGTAACTACCATGAAAGAAGTACCACTCTAGGAACTGCTTCTCTTTACCGGACATGAGAAACTCAGCCAGGTCGGGGACTTGAAAGAAGGCCAATTGCCAGTTCTGGTAAAGGTCCCAGAAAGGTGCAGGGTTGGAAGATGCTTCATAACTAAATCCCGGCAAAACGTACTCAGCCAAAGCAAGTCTCTTTACAAGATGTGGCTGTTTGATAGCAAGTGCAGTTGCCATCCCAACTCCCTTATCGTGAGCAAATACATACGCAGACGTGATGTTCAAAAAGTCCAGCACGCCTTTTAGGTCTTCGGCTGATGCGGCTGCGGTGTAGTTCCCGTCAGGAGGGATGCTTGAATCACCAGCACCACGGTTGTCTGGGGCAATAACGGTATAGTTTTGGGCGAGGATAGGACCAATGAATTGCCATGTAAGACTGTGTTGGGGATTTCCGTGGACTAAGAGAAGAGGAGGTCCTGATCCAGCATATCGAAAGTGAATACTGACATCTTCCAAGGCAACTCGGCCGTGAGCCCAAGTATCAAAGGATGAAGTAGCTGCCACGACGGAGGCCAAGGAGGCGAGTGCAAATGAAAAGAAGTGCATCTTGTATATTGAATCAAAGAGATCTGAAAATAAGATTGATGACTTTGATCATGAAGACCATTTCATACTTGATCCCTCCTCTTTATAGATGAACCATACAGCTTCTCGTACTGTAGACGCTGACACTGAGTCAGCCCTATGATTTTTAAGCTCCGGGTGCTCCTTTAGGAAAGTGGGCCACTACCCCGACACTCCAAGCAAGCTATTCGTTGACAATCCTAGATGGGGAATCTTTAATTCTTTATCAGGATTTAAATGCTTGGAAAATGAAATTAATATGCTTATAAATTGAGTAATTCCGTCAGATCGGATGCCGCGCGGTCGGACAAGAGGAGATGCTGATGAGAGTTTGGCAGACAGACATTGAAGATTTTCAAGGCAAAGATTTCTACTTGAGCCCAAAGGGAACTAACAGCAACCAGGACGCATGCCGCGGGCTTTACCAACACAATAGTGAAGAACACTGTAGCGCAAAAATACAAAGAGCATTTTATATATCCCATAGTAATGCAATAGAGTCGTGTTCAAGGTATTAGTACAACGTAGGTATTTTGCAGTACTGTGAAGTATTAAGACTGGAAGCTTATCCCCTAACCTAGAGACCAGAGTTAGACTGGGACGAACTAGAATAGTTTGATAAATGCAAATACTGTGTCTTGGTTTTCTCTTGGTTCTTCTTTTTTCGCAGTTTTATACAGTCTCCTTTCACAGGCCTCTCAAATATAATTGTCTCTTAAATCCGCAGCATGTCTTGATGCCAAATAGTCAGACATGCGTGCACTTTGTTTTGCCAATTATGCTTAGCTCAAAATGTCAAAAACTGGAGGCTGAAGGTTGAAATTACGGCTTCACATGTATATTATACACGAACTTGTCGCAGGAGCCCTCCCGGGTAATCAGAAAACAAAACCCAATGCATAAAACTCAGGACCAGGATTTAATTGACTAATTATATAATAACAAACTGAGTATTTCCGTTTTCTTTTGGCTTTCTAATACCCCTTATAATCCCGGCAGAATTTTGTATAAAGCAAATGTCGCGTTCAGTCTGGCATTACTGCGTGAGAAGCCTCTGGGTGGGTTAAATTTGCAGTGAAATTTCACGGATCGATGTATATCGTCGTGCCACTGAATCCTCATTACTAAGTTCCTAAGCATAAATCAATACGATGCAAAGGAGGCAGAGAGAAATCATTAGTTGAAAGCCATAAGTACCGATGAATTGTTTTCTAACTTGTCTCTACAATTATTCTAACTTAGTACATGCCAAACAGAAAGCTTCAAACTCTTCCTAACCTTCTCATTCTTTTACCAGATTACTAAGCATGGGCCAATTGGAAACCGAGCAGGGAGGCTGCTGCGCCTGATTAGTTTGTGGCTTCTAATTGGTTAAGAGCCAATACAGGGTAGCAGAGCTTTATCTGGAAGCATCTCAGATGTCACTCCAGCTCAATCTCAGCTTTCCTTTTCTTCAGATTCGTAAAATCTCCTGAGTGGTCAATCCAAAGATTTGACCTCAGGATTAATTATGCTTATATGCAACCATAAATTATATCCTGGGGAATCCTCACATAAAATTGGTTGTTTCGACCGTCATTATCCGTAGACTGCAACAATATTGAACAAAAAGCATCACGACACTTTACGACAAGTGAGGCTTTTTTTCTTATTGATTATAAATTCACAACTACAAAAAGAAAAAGCCTCACCGTATCTCTTTAGCTATCGGGCCATTGTACAACACGGAGGTACTATTGTCTTAAGTCCGAACTCCATATATTGCATTATCTACATGCGCCAGTGCCGCCGAAGAGCATCCTCACGCAAAGCACGACACAACTCTCAGGCCAGAGGTGCGCAAGCGAGTCTCGGTGATTCAACATCCGTAGATGAGCAGATCGCCACTTCGTGATGTGGGTTACAGCGCCTTTAAGAACACGCATGGTACAAAAATCTTGAGGCGGTCACATTGCCTTGGCCCAAGCTTATTGCAACTCAAGAAACACGAGCGGAGTCATTTCCCAGGCAGCCACTTTCTCATAGAGTAATCCGAACCGCCCGCCATCATGAATGCATGATTGTTGCTTAAACGAACAATTTCATTTACTCAGCAAGTGTAACGTTGAGCCTCAAGGTGGAGCGTGGGGGGTTTTCACAGTGAGAGCCGCCCCAGAGACAGACCCACCCTGATGTCGAGTTATATCCGAGTCATTTATTCTACCAGCCAAAATCGGTCCATATACTCTGTATGAAATCTTACCATTGTGGATCAATGCAACGCACAGAGTTTTTTTGTTGAGCAAATGACTTGGGCCCTTGGGGTAGGTTAAAATATTATACGTTAGCTTGATGTTCCCCGTGGAGGTAAGATGAGCAAGGCAGTCGAAATTCCACCATGTTATAAATGAGATGGGATCAATTGGTTGGAGATATGAGTTCCCCGAGGTCCCCGACATGCATCCTTGCTTACCTGCTCTTTATTACCTACTTCAGTATATCTTGGCATTGGCAACGTGCTCAACCTGTTGCTTCTAGTGGTAATGCACTGGCAGATTCATACTTATCTGACTCTTCAATACGTGATTAATCTTAGCTAAGCTTTTAGCTCAGCCAAGAAACAAATCTACGGACTGCCGGCAAGACGGGTCGGCCGAGAGCGCCACGCCGGCGAGATCTCCGGGTACCTGATAGCCAGCCGTGCTCCCCTAGAAATTTTCTAGAACCTCGAGATGCGCGAAAACGTCAAGTAAACTTCCCGACCTGCGTCTGTAGCAGCACACCAAGCATCAAGGTTGAGATAAGTCTATCGACTCTATCCGTCAAAGATCATACCATCCCGTCTCCGCAATTTTCCGCAATCGCCTCAATTGGTCGTTATGTTGTAACTTGTAGGATCTCGAAATGCCGCTTTGCCGTACGATGCAGGGGTCGACGGGACCCTTGGCATCCAATGCCGTGCATGCATGAGCCTCATGAGCCGCAAGATTGCCTAATGCAGTTACTCCGACACAGCCGTTGCGAGATTTTACTCTCTTCTGACTCGCGACTATGACGACTGCGGAGCCGTGAGGACCCATATCGCGTCTCGCGATACCCACTTAGCAGTGAACCACCGAAAAGAGACCGTGCCGTATTAGCCGGTATACTTGAGCGAAACTTGCAATCCGTTGTATCGTTGCCAATCGACATGACCAACCGTTACCAAATGCCGTGGAATAACTTCATCATCCTGGACTGAATCGTTAGTTGATCTCAACCCCACACACGGGGCAAGTTGCCCTCTGCGTCGCCGTCCCATGGGGCTCCGCAAGAAACTGGAGTTTAGTCCGGTCGTGAGTTTCTTATAAAACCGGATATCCAACACCGTTGGACACGAGGGCAGCTTTGCTCGTCATCTCGATATTGTTTCTCGAAATCAAACACGACAAGATGAGCGCGCCAACTTATATGGGAGTCAGCGGCAAGTCCTTGTCCATTCTCCAGATCGCCGCTATTGTTGCGCCGTCTTTCGTCCTCTTTGGATACAACCAAGCAGGCATCGGCGGCCTGTTGAGCGAGGAGGATTGGGTCAAGACATTCCCCGAGATCGACACCGTCAACGCCACAGGTGAAGAGAAGAGTGCCAGGTCTACTCTCCAGGGCTTTGTTGTTGCGACTTTTGTCATCGGTGCTCTTATTGGTTCCTTGTCCTGCTCGTACACTGGTGACAAGTTCGGTCGTCGCAATGTCATCTTCGCCGCTGCCGTCTGCTCCTTGATTGGAGAGATCCTCGAGGCTTCTGCATTTGGTCTTCCTCAGTTCATCGTCGGTCGAGTCATCATTGGTCTTGGTATCGGTCAGCTCAGCTCCATCGTTCCTGTCTGGCAGAGTGAGACCTCTGCGGCTGTGAACCGTGGTCGACAGGTTGTTCTGACTGGTCTTTTCATCTGCCTTGGATACGTCCTTGAATCATGGATCAACCTTGGCTTCTTTGAGTTCCAGCATGGACCTGTCACCTGGAGACCCCCGATCGCCATCGCCATCGCCTTCTCCCTTATTCTCATGGGCTCCATCTACTGCTTCCCCGAGAGCCCTCGATGGCTCGTCCTCAAGAACCGATCTGAGGAGGCCCGTCATGCTGTCGCTGCCCTTCGAGGTCTTCCCATCGATTCGACCGAGGTTCTCGCCGAGGTTGCCGGTATTGAGCACTCCCTTGAGGAGACCTCCGACAAGGCCGCTCACCTTGGAGACATGCTCAAGATGGGTGATGATAAGCTCCTGTACCGCTTCATCCTCTGCATCCTGCTCCAGTTCTACCAGCAAATGTCCGGTTCCAACCTCGTCAGTGTCTACGCCAACGTCCTCTTCCAGAAGAACCTCGGAATGAACGCCGAGACCGCCAAAGCCCTCACCGGAGGCGCTCTGACCTGGAAGTTCCTCGCCTCTTTCATCGCCTTCTTCACCATTGATCGCTTCGGTCGTCGCGTCGTCTTCATCATCAGCGGTGTCGGTATGTCGGCCTGCATGATTGCTCTCGCCATCACCACCTCTTTCGGCAGCGAGAACAAGCCTGCCATGATTGCTGCTGGTTGCTTCATCTACCTTTACAACACCTTTGTTCCTATCGGTTTCCTGGGCGCCAACTTCTTGTACTGCACTGAGGTTGCTCCCATCCGTCTCCGAATGGCCATGTCCTCCATCTCGACTGGTAACCACTGGCTCTGGTATGTTCCAACTCATTCCTATTATGTATAACAATTATTAACATCATCACAGGAACTTCATCGTCGTCATGGTTACTCCTGTTGCTCTCGAGAACATCGGCTGGCAATACTACATCGTGTATGCTGTCATCGCCGCATGCGTTCCCGTCTCAGTCTACTTCTTCTTCCCCGAGACCATGGGCCGAAACCTCGAAGAGATCGAGCACATCTTCAAGGAGTCTCCTTCTGTCCTTTCGACAGTCAAGTTCGCCAAGACAAGACCTCGTGAGACTCCTCAGGAGTACATCACCAGCAAGTCCAAGGCCGACCACCTGGAGAAGGGAGAGGAGTAATTGGAAACAACGCAAAGGAAGCAATTGTTTGCTTGACGAAATAGAATAGCGATAAAACTAGACAAACAGAATGCTAGTATGATGATGACATGACATGACATTCAAGACATGCAATGCAGCAAAGCAAACTTTGTAAATCATCAGCCAAGTGATATTTAACCGGTCTTCATCATGTGAACAAGCCTTAATTACTGCCTTTATTCGTGGATGAATTGAAGGAAATTAAAAACCGTTACAGCTAAGCTCCTTTTGGGGAGCTGCACCGAGTCAGTTATGATGATCACGAGAAATACGACTCTGGTCCACACAAGCTCCGCCACGCGCACGAATCATTTTGCGTGAGATCAGGCATTTTCCATGACCCGAGGTTAAACCCCTACTTTACCCCAAATGAAAACAAGTCATGATCGACAGATTAGTAACGTCATGTCGCTTTTTGCCCCCCAGAATTTAACCGTTTCGATCTCCCCGCATATCACCATCTCTCTGTAGGTATAGTAGTTCGCATCAGCCGGGTAAAATTATCATGTCTCGGCAGTAGCCATGATACGATCGTCAAAGTGCGGAGAAGCTTAAACTCTCAATTATTGGACCGCTTCTTTTTTAAGCTGCAGGAACCATGCCTAGTGACCCGGATGAATTGTTGTGCTTGTGCCTGAATGCGAGCTGTAGCTATATAATCCCATCGTAGCGTCGCATTTTCATCCATGATCTCACCATCTGTGCAAGGTGAAATACTTCATCATGGTTCGCTTCAGTTCAATCCTAGCGGCTGCGGCTTGCTTTGTGGCTGTCGAGTCTGTCAACATAAAGATCGACAACAAGGGTGGAAACGCTACTAGCGGTCACCAATATGGTTTCCTTCATGAGGTGAGCACCGATCGCGCCATTGACGCTGACGGCTCACTAATTTGGGTCAATTAGGATATCAACAACTCCGGTGATGGCGGCATCTACGCCGAGCTCATCCGCAACCGAGCTTTCCAGTACAGCAAGAAATACCCCGTTTCTCTGTCTGGCTGGAGATCCATCAACGATGCTAAGCTCTCCCTCAACCGTCTCAAAACTCCTCTCTCCGACGCCCTCCCCGTGTCGATGAACGTCAAGCACGGCAAGAGCAAGTCAAAGGAGATTGGTTTCCTCAACGAGGGCTACTGGGGAATGGATGTCAAGAAGCAGAAGTACACTGGCTCATTCTGGGTCAAGGGTGCCTACAAGGGCCACTTCACTGCTTCTCTTCGATCTAACTCCACCAGTGATGTCTTTGGCAGCGTCAAGGTCAAGTCTAAGGCTAATAAGAAGGAGTGGGTTGAGCATGAGTTTGTGCTTGTTCCCAACAAGAATGCTCCCAACAGCAACAACACTTTTGCTATTACCTATGATCCCAAGGGTGCTGATGGATCTCTGGATTTCAACCTTATCAGCTTGTTCCCCCCAACCTACAAGGGACGCAAGAACGGTCTTCGAGTTGACCTTGCTGAGGCTCTCGAGGGTCTTCACCCCAGCTTGCTTCGTTTCCCCGGCGGTAACATGCTCGAGGGCAACACCAACAAGACATGGTGGGACTGGAAGGATACTCTTGGACCCCTCCGCAACCGTCCTGGTTTCGAGGGTGTCTGGAACTACCAGCAAACTCACGGCCTTGGAATCTTGGAGTATCTTCAGTGGGCTGAGGACATGAACCTCGAGATCATTGTTGGTGTGTACGCTGGTCTCTCACTCGATGGCGGTGTCACCCCCAAGGACCAGCTCCAGCCTCTCATCGACGACGCCCTTGACGAGATCGAGTTTATCCGAGGACCCGTTACTTCCAAGTGGGGTAAGAAGCGTGCTGAGCTCGGTCACCCCAAGCCCTTCAAGCTTTCTTACGTCGAGGTTGGAAACGAGGACTGGCTTGCTGGCTACCCCACTGGATGGAACTCTTACAAGGAGTACCGATTCCCCATGTTCATGAACGCTATCAAGAAGGCTCACCCTGATCTCCATGTTATCGCTTCAGGTGCTTCTATCGATCCCGTGGGCAAGAAGGACGCTGGCTTTAACATTCCTGCTCCTGGCCTCGGCGACTATCATCCTTATCGCGAGCCCAACAAGCTCGTTGAGGAGTTCGGCCTATTTGACAACATCACGCATAGTCATATCATTGGAGAGGTTTCTGCCACTCACCCCAATGGCGGAACTGGATGGAATGGTAACTTGATGCCGTACCCCTGGTGGATCTCAGGTGTCGGCGAGGCCGTCGCTCTCGCTGGCTACGAGCGAAACGCCGATCGTATCCCCGGAACTTTCTACGCTCCCATTCTCAAGAACGAGAACCGCTGGCAGTGGGCTATCACCATGATCCAGTTCGCCGCCGACACCGCCATGACCACTCGCTCCACCAGCTGGTACGTCTGGTCCCTCTTCGCCGGACACCCCATGACGCACACTCTCCCCGCCACCGCCAACTTCGATCCTCTATACTACGTCGCTGGCAAGAACGAAGACAAGGGTACTCTGATCTGGAAGGGAGCTGCATACAACACGACCAAGGGTGCTGATGTTCCCGTCTCACTGTCCTTCAAGGGTGTGAAGCCCGGTGCTCAAGCTGAGCTGACTCTTTTGACCAACAAGGAGAAGGATCCATTTGCGTTCAACGATCCTCACAAGGGCAACAATGTTGTTGATACCAAGAAGACTGTCCTCAAGGCTGATGGAAAGGGTGCTTTTAACTTTAAGCTGCCTAACCTTAGTGTCGCGGTTCTCGAGACACTTAGGAAGGGAAAGCCTTATACTAGCTAGACGTCAAGTCCTGGCCTTTGAGTGGGATCTTGATGAAAAGGGTGTAGTATATGTGAGGATTTAAGCCAAATTAAATATGATAAACATGAGTATGGATTTTGAAATTTCCGCATCTGATTTGATCTAAGTTCTACCAAAGTGACACGTTGAAAGAATTCCCCCTTCTTATCAGAACACGTCTTCTGAACCCGAACCTTATAGTAGGGCATAGCAAGTCGTCCACAGAACCAATACCAAGGCGATTGTTCAGCCACAGGGCACGACTGTTGGACACTCCTAGCCCTACCCTATTCTTGACCCGGAGGCGTTTAACCCACGCGTTTGATTAGCGTCCTGATCATAAACCATCATCTTACAGCATCTCACTCTACTGGAGCGCCCAACGCATCCTTTGCCGCAAGCTTCATCCAAAAAGGAACGGACTACAGCAAGTCAGAGAGCCTTCCCCAAGACGATCTTTTTAAGAGAACAAATCAACATCCTTCGCCTACAATGACGAACCCTTTTATTCCTTGGCAACCCGATATGGGATTCCTCACAACTTCACAGGCAGCAGAAACTCCTTCAGGCACCATGCCGCCGAATCCCACTATGCCATGGGATCTCTTTTTAGGTTCGAACGCGGAAAACGGCCTATCGATCGAAAACAGATTACACTCTTCTGGTGGCTCGATGCCTCAAAAATTCAATTCGTACCGGTCGCAGGTCATGGACATAACAGCCAATACACAAATGAGATACAACTCGGGAAGAATGGGTGTTGATTCGGCCAATTCCAGATCAACCAACCACGATGAATATGGCATTAATTCTTCGGGGCTTGCCACTGAAACATACTTTCTGGAGCAAAGATGGTTCCATGGGAATACTGAGGACATATTCTGGAAATTGATACAGCAATGGGACAGCTTCCGAACCAAGACCAACGATCACTCTATCCAACGCCAAGGCCCTGTTTATGGAACCGCTTCACTACAAACATCCAGCAATGCAAACAAGAGGAAGCGGGGATCCAACAGCCACAGCGATGGAGTTGCAGAGGCGTCGCTAGCGAGTTCCAAGCGCCGCCAGAATGAGCAATCACCGGTTGACATTGTCCCACATAACAACGCCAACCATCCACCATACCAGTATCTGTTGACAACAGGTGCTGGCATGATGTATGAAATGATTAGCAACAACTTGGCATTTTCTGGCGGAGGAGGTCCTGGCATCAACGACGTGCGTTGTGGTCTTTGTCAACTCTTTGACCATCATCTCAACCGGCTGCCAAAACATTCCCAAAGCACCTCGACAGGAAGTTACCAACCTCTATTTGTCAGTCAAGACATGAATCCTGGTCAAAGTATGGGTGGTATCAACCAGCAGCAAAGACATTCTCAATGGACCCCGACAGGAACTTACCAACCTCCATCCAACGGTCCAGACAGAAGTCTTGGTCAAGGTACGGGAGGTCTCAACCAGCGGCCAAAACGTTCTGAAAGGACTCGGAGAGGAAGTTACCAGCCTCAATCTAAGCGTCCAAACAGAAATCGTGGTCAAAGTAAGGGCGGCTCCGGTCAAGACAAGAAACTCACTGGCAATCAAGCTTTAGCTGACGGCCCCGAACGCCTTGTAATCGACCCCATGAGGAATTGGGAATATCAGAAGTATGGGTCCCATTTGGCCCGTGGCATTATTCAAGCTTCTGAGGATTCTTCTCCGGCCGAGGGCAGATATGATCTTGCTGATAATCGGTTCCCATCCATTGGGCAGAGAATGGAACAGCCAGATTCGAACGACCAAGAGCAAGAGAGTCTGCTAAGTGAGTTCGAGCAGTCGGAAAGTGGGCCACAGAGAGAGTCTTCATTCGACAGCTTGTTCGAAGACTCCGGGTATGGTGGTTGATGGAACGAAATATAACAAAATATAATGAAATATGATAAAATGTAATACAATATAATACAATATAAGATGATATAAGATAATATAAGATAATATAAGATAATAGAATAGAATAAAATAGAATAGAATAAGACTTTAATATTAAAATAAATAAATATAATAACAGGTTCTCAGCCAGCGACTCCAACACGCCTTCAGTACCATCGTCCCTTTCTAGCACGTTCATAAGCCACAGAGTCATCCCCTCACTCAGCATCGCCCTTTGGTGCACCAGAGATCTTGTAACCGCTAAATTCAACATTGCTACCCGCATAAGGAAAACGATATGCCAGTCCAGAAAACTTGGTACAATTATCGTTGAGAAAGTCGATTTGTCCAGGCTCTGCCTCCGGAAGAACCTCGCCTTCACCGGTCTCGCAACCATGTAGTCGGTAGAAGACGCGACGGGAGAGTGAAGGCATGATCTTTTTCTTTTTTGCTGGTAGGCCGGGTTTGGCGTTTTCTTTGCCTTTTGCTTTCGTGGCCTGGGCCAAGGTCCTTTTACGTCCTTTTTTCGTGTCTTGTTCTTCATCGTCCTCATCAGAGTCCTCGTCGGAATCCGCGTTGGAATCATCATCAGAGTCGCCGACAAGATCGTCCAAGATGCTTTCGTCACTCGAGATGAGCAGTGTTCCTGTTATAATCCCAAAATCGTAATTGGCTGTGAGACTGCCCTTTTTTCCAGCGAAAATATTGATGGTAAAAATATGAGAATCGAATTCCTCCCAGCCCTTGGTTACGGTATCGCATTTGACGATGTATGACCCTTGGCATTGGTGAAGGTCAAAACGCCGTTTGGCTGGGCGACCTCGGCCTTTCGCAGGTGGTGGCTTCAAAGAAGATACGTATTCTGAATGACCCTCCATGGCCTTTTCCCACTTCAGCGTAAAGACATCTTTTTTGACGGCTGGGCGGGGGTTGACTTGCGCCATGTTCAGGTTTATTTTGAAGTTTGAGTTTTGTCAGTGTATCCCTGACAACTTACAAAAGACCCAGGTCAGGGAACCGAAATTAAAACGGACAATACTTACTCCGATCAAGAACTTTCATATTGCCTTTGATTTTGGCGTCATTCGCTTGCTTGTATTCAGCATCTTTGCCTGTTTACCTGAATAGAAATACACACTACAGTAGCTAAATTCAATGGCAAAGACAAACTTTTAGCCACTGGCCTCAGTGACAAATAACCCATCTAGCTCACCTTTTAGACTTTATGCTACAAGGCCTTAACATGACTAATATTCGCTGTTAATTCTACTGTATGGCGCTGTAACGAGGTCTTGAAACCTGCAACCGTACGCTGTTAGAGCGCCATTTCAATATATACAAACACTCCTCTCAACGCCCATATCATACCAGGTCTCCGATGCAGTCATGATGCCGACTCGTTCAAAAGTTGCTGTGTCAGCTTCCCTCGCTCGCATCACCAGCCCCCAGGTCCTCTTTTTGCCACGAACATTTGAGACTCCCACCTGAAGACATGTCACTTGTGGGCCCCGCACTTGAGAGGGGATATTCAACTCTGTATCCATAGTTACCAGAAGGTCAAGGTCATTATCTGCTGGAAGTCCTGTGCGTAAAGTCCACTGAATTGATCCCTGCGGCGAGATCGAAGGCAGAGTTGTAAGGAAGGCCTCTAGCGTACAGCCTGACATAATTAACTGGTACTTGTTGGTCTTGGGATGATCAATGTCCCAAATACCGGTCGGCTTTTGAATAACCACAGCCTTGGAGATGAAGTTAAATGCTGGGGGAGGCCGCTGATATAGCCAGATTCCATCGATAGAAGCCCAGGTCCAGCTGGGGAAACAGCTATTCCGAGAAGACTCTCGTGTCAGGTTAGACCATAATAAGCAATTCTGAAGAATAGATGACCAGAGTCCGAGGACATAATTGCCCAGTGTAGGAGATATCGTATTCTCACTCCCGCTGATCTGCTTCGCCAGGCCCATAATAGCCTTTAGTCTATCGGTGCCAAAGGTCAGGTGGCGAATTAGGTACATCTCGAGGAGATCATGCCAGTACATACCAAGACGAGTACCACTAACTAAAGCATTATAATGAGAAGTGCGAAAAGACTCCATCTTCTCTCGAGACTTCCCATCCCATATGTCTGGTGGATCACCGCATTCGCACCAGAGAGCAGAAGAGCACTCCCAAACAAGTTCTTCTGGTCCAAGATGGAGGATTCGAGGTGACATGAGTCTCTCCTGGAATGCCCATGCGCGAGAAAACAACGGCATGCCTGACGGGTGGTCTTGGTGGATACGAATACTGTTCATGCTGACGTGTATCGGTACCTTGGAGACCCTGACTTCTGCCGTCAAATTTGGTAGGCTGAAGACTGCGGGTGGGACAACAGGTTGAGGTAATACAGTGCAAGTCGTTCCTGTGGAGGTATCGGCCGCAATGGTCAAGAATGCGCTGCCATAATAAGCTGCCATGTTTTCTGCCTCTTTAGACCAGTCCGTAGCATCATCCTGAATAATGCAAAGCGAATCGATCCATATATATCGGATTTTCAAACGTCGCGTTATTGTTATTACTTCACGAAAGAGTAGTGGCAGGGCTTCCCAAGGAATCCGCGTCTCGTGGCTTTGTAGATTGTGCTGAGTGGTTCGAAGTGGAAGTGATTGGCCCCAGCAATAGCTTAGAGCAATATATGATTCTGGCGCGGTAAAGTTCTTTCGTAAAACCACGTCTGATGTGCCATCATCCAAGTCTGTTGCGATTAAACGCGTAGGATACTTTCCACCCATCTGTGCAAACCGGCAGGAGTCGTGATTGTCTTGACAGGATGACAGCCACGAGAGTATCCTTGCAGTGCTTGGCGCGGTGGGCTCTAGGTTTTGGGGAAGCTTATCGGCCTTGTGTACTTCATTCCTCACTGTGTCTGCAACCCTGCCGTGATCGGGCCGCGTTTCTGTTGCCTGCTGGCTTGCACTCAGTCTTGCATGAGAATTCCCCTCTATGTTCGCATATCCAATTCTGTCGTCACATCTACCTCCTCGATGTACACCAGGGGACGGGAGAACATCTTGCCCCTTGACATGGCTCCAGCGAAAGTCAACCCACTCTCGAGGTGCGTTGCCAACGATATGGTCAAAGTCTTTTGCAATGCCAAGCCGAAGCCACTCAGCATCGCTTTTGCGCAAGACAAAACCAAAAACTTTAGTCCTATCCAATCTGCCCAAGTTTGGGAAAAACTTCAACACACCGCACCATAGCAATTTGCAATGAATGCAGCCTGAGTCCGCGCAGCGACGAACTTCCGACAGGCGAGGTTGCTCTCGTAGTGAACTCATCAAGATCGGCTTCGATAGCACCATTTGAAGGATACAGCATGCCGATTCGACAAACATACTGAGATTGATAAGTTGACAAAAGTTGTCGGAATTGGGCATTTTCCCGCCAGTCTTGTTGTTATGGTTTCTTACATGGCTTCCGTGAACTTGTCGAGGTCCACGAAGTGATTCGGGCTCCGAAATGTGTGGCGTTTCCGCCTAATTGAATCACAATTGAAATGACGTTGAAAATTACAAAAGCGCAGCCACATTGTATTACACTATATATGTGCAGGGAAGAGCCTGATACTTCATCTGCTCCTGAATAAGCACGGCAGCCCCTTCAAGCTTTCAAGTCCTCTTTTCAACCTCATATTGTCAAACATGGCCGCACCCTCTCATTCAGGAGCCACAAAACTCGCCCAAGCAGAAGATCAACAGGAGCAACAGAGGGAAATGGTACAAGAAGGATGCGTCGCGTATCGTTTGCGTTCGGTCGATGTAGTGGACTATCTCAGATCGTTGTTCCCTTCTATGTCTGCTTCATCTTTCAAACTTGAGGTAAGCATTAAATCATATTTTACTGCTTCCTTTCTAGAGGTAGCAAATGTGGCTGGCCTGAATGCAAAATTCCATGACGAGGAACGAAAAAGTGAAGAGTATTGAGTTACGTGATGCATGAGGCTGAAAACTGACTCAACACAGCCTGATTTATGCATGGGTGCCCAAGATTCAGCTCATCGATATCAGGCTCTAGGTCAATAACCCCACCTAGTGAGCGCGTCATGCGCAGCCTGCTTGTCAGCTCTTCATTTATCTTCGGATTTGACATCTTATTATTGCGACACATATCAAGAGGGTAGCAGTTCTCGGACTAACGCTATTGGATACTTGATGGCGAGGCGCAAGTTTGAATCAGAGGAGGATGAGGATTCTGCGAGAGGCGCTGAGAAGAAGAGGAAGATCAAGGAAGAGCCCACACCAACGCCCAGCACCAACACCACCAAGCTCACAAATAGGGATTACGTGGTTGGCTGGATTTGTGCCATTACCACCGAGTATGTCGCCGCGCAGGCTTTTCTCGACGAGAAACATGAGGGACCTGATTATGTGTCTCCGAATGACGACAACGTCTACACGCTCGGAAAGATTGGGAAGCACAATGTCGTTATCGCTGTTTTGCCAGATGGAGAGTATGGCACAAATTCGGCAGCTAGAGTTGGCACTGATTTGCAGCATACCTTTCCTAATATCCGCATTGGGCTTTTGGTTGGAATTGGTGGCGGCGCACCTACGAAACATGATATTCGCCTCGGCGATATCGTGGTCAGCGCGCCGCGGGACGGCCAAGGCGGAATCTTTCAGTACGATTTCGGCAAGACAATCCAAAACCAGGCCTTCCGTACAACTGGGTTCTTGAATCAACCGCCAGTACTCCTACGAGCCGCTATGAACGATCTCAAGGCGAAGTACGAGGTTGATGGTCACGGCATTGAGGAAGCAGTCGAGATCATCCTTGACAAGAGACCGAGGCTTAAGAAGAGTTATAAGAAACCTGACCCAAGTAGTGATAGACTGTATCGCTCGACGGCCATCCATCCATTAGGTCACGAGGCAAGCTGTACCGAAACTTGCAGCCATGATCCAGAAAACTTGTTGACACGAACCTCCCGCCAAGAAGATGAGATGCTAGTAGTTCACTATGGGTCGATTGCTTCATCTAACCAGCTTATGAAGGACGCCACCATCCGAGACAAACTTGCTAAGGAGAAGAATGTCTTATGTTTTGAAATGGAAGCAGCTGGATTAGTCAACCATTTCCCATGCCTTGTCATCCGCGGAATATGTGATTATGCAGATTCGCATAAGAATAAGGAGTGGCAGGGCTACGCAGCTATGACGGCAGCTGCCTATGCGAAGGATCTATTATCTAGGATCCCGCCAAACAAGGTTGAGGCCCAGAAAAAGATCGTCGACATACTCATAGGTTAGTCTCAATCTTGTCAAGTCATTCAGCAATACTGATCCGTGATTAGATGTCAAAGATGAGGTTGAGAATGTGTCAAAGGGTGTCGATAAGCTTCTTCACAAGCAACACAGCGAGGAAGATGAGGATATCTTGAAGTGGATCTCGTTTATCGACTACGCACCGCAGCAGCATGATTTCCTTAAACGACGACAACCAGGAACTGGCCAATGGCTCTTGGACTGCATCGAGTTTCAACAGTGGCTCAAGGGCAGCAAAAGAGGACTCTTCTGCCCCGGCATTCCCGGATCAGGCAAAACAATCATAACAGCTACCGTTGTCGATTACCTCTGCAACAAGTTCCAAGAACAAAGCGATATCGGTATTGCTTTCATCTTTTGTAATTTTCGAAGGCATCACGAGCAGACATTAGAGGATCTATTGGCCGCCTTGCTGAAGCAATTAACACAACAGCAAACTCCTGTACCAAGTAGTGTGAGTGAACTTTACAGCGCCTTCAAAAACAAGAGAGTACGTCCCTCCGTCGAAAAGCTATCGGTAGCTTTACACTGTGTCGCCGCTCTCTTTAACCGCATCTTTGTTGTTCTTGATGCACTTGACGAATGTCAAACGGCCAACGGATGCCGTAGGGCATTTCTTGACGAGATGCTCAGCTTGCAAACACGCTGTGGTGCAAACATTTTTATCACGTCACGCTTTATCCCAGAAATTGTCGAACATCTGGGATCGCAGACAACTCTTGAGATCCGCCCCAGCGATGACGATGTGCGAAGATATCTGGATGAGCGCATGTCACAGTTACCGGGACTTGTGCGTCATGATACAGCTTTCCAAGAAGAAGTCAAGGACGGAGTAGTTAAAGCCGTCGATGGGATGTTTGTAACTCAGACACAATCGATTACAGCTGTTTGACTAACAACAAAATAGGTTCCTGCTGGCCCACCTTTACATGGACTCTTTGGATGACAAAATGACAAGGAAGGCCGTTAAGGAAGCTATAAGCCAACTTCAAAGGCGGAATCCAGGATCAAGTGAGGAAAGGAAGATGAACGTTCTGACTGAAGCTTATGGCCAAGCAATGGACAGGATCAGGGCTCAAAAAACAGGTATTCGCCAGCTTGCAGAGCGCACCCTTTTGTGGATCACATGTGCCAAGAGGCCACTGACTATATCGGAGCTTCAACATGCACTGGCTGTTGAGCTAGAAGCCGACAAAATCGACGATATGAACTTCTCTGCGGCCGAGGATATGGTCTGTGCTTGCGCTGGTTTGGTCACCATCGATGAAGAAAGCAAAATCATCCGCTTGGTGCACTATACTATGCAGGACTACTTCGTTGTGAACCAAGATCAATTATTCTCCGAAGCTGAAAGGACTGTCACATCAGTTTGCGTCACATATCTCTCATTTACTGCCTTCAATTCTGGGCCTTGCACGGGAAACAGTGATCTGGAGGAGCGCCTGCAACAACACCCTCTCTATGATTATGCAGCGAGGAATTGGGGACACCATGCTCGGGCCTCATCTTCGCAGCCACGGAAGTTGCTCCTCGACCTTCTGTTCAATGAGAGTAAGCTAATGGCTTCTAATCAAGCGAGACTGGTATCAAAGCTGCCTGGGGGCGGTGTTGAATACACGAAAATGACGGCGTCGCACATTGTCGCATTCTTTGGATTGAGTGATCTAATCGTCTCGGCCGGTGAGCGATATAGCTTGTGCACCAAGAACTCGGACGGACAAACACCACTATCATTAGCAGCGGAGAATGGACACGACGTTGTGGTCGAATGGCTGATGAAGCAGGAAGGTGTTGATTTAAATACCAGGGCGTTTCGATATCTCTGGACACCACTATCTCTAGCAGCAGGTAATGGCCATCATGCCGTATGTAAGCTCTTACTGGCCCAGGATGGAGTAGAACCCGATCCAAGAGATTCGGGTGGTAGAACGCCACTATCTTGGGCGGCTGGCAATGGCCATGGTGATGTGGTTGGACTCTTTCTAGCGGATCGCCGTGTAGCACCGGCTTCAAAAGCAACATGGTTCTACAAAGGCCGGACACCAATCCTCTGGGCTGCTGCCAATGGACATGCCACCGTGGTAAAACTGCTCCTGGAGACTGGAATAGTTGACTACAATTCCAACGACGATGACGGCCGGACATTGCTTTCGTACATGGCCCAACATGGAAGCTCAGAACAAGTCAAGCAGATTCTCGCCAGAGAAGGCATCAACGCTGACTGGAAAGATCAGCTTGGTCGGACTGCGTTGTCTTGGGCGGCACAGAACGGTCAAGTAGCAGTAATCGAGCAGCTTCTTGCCAGAAATGATGTTGATCCGAACTTCAAGGACAATGACGATCGAACTCCACTCTCCTGGGCAGCTCAGTATGGACACGAGGTAGTAGTCAAGATGCTGCTCTCAATCAGAAACCTGAATCCAAATCTAAAAGATAACAACGGCCTTTCACCACTTTCCTGGGCTGTTCGATGTGGGCACGATACCATGGTGAAGCTTCTCCTTGGCACTGGAGGCGTGGACCCAAGTATCAAACATGAAGATGTTCAGAACCTTGAAGTACTTCTCCTTGGAAAGAGGGCTGTGGGTCCAAGTATTAAACATGAGAATGTTCAAAAGAATCCAATACTACCACCCAATAACAGACACAACGAGGCCAGAGAAATGGCTCAGAAGATTCTTCCTCGTTCCCAGGAACCCTCTTTTGAGGAACAATTCTCTGAGGGCGGTGTGTTACCACTGCAGTGCGACTATTCACTGAATATCTTCAACGTCAACCGGACAATAGGCATAGGCGGCTTTTCCCGCGTGTATTTGGCCCAGCTTAAGATTAACCAGCGAGCTTACTTTGCTATCAAGGTTCTAAAGAAAAGCCATATTGTGAAAGCGGGGCAAACAAGACACACTATTAACCAACGAACTATTCTCCTCCATACCAATCACAATTTCTTAGTCAGGCTCTATGGAACGTTTCAAGACACGAGAAACCTTTACATGGTCATGGAACTTGGAGAGGGTGGCGAGCTCTTATCAGTGTTACGGAAAGCCAAGGTACGTGCCCTGAATGCTTTTGAATATGCTCTAATATTTTCTTCGATGTTCCCTTTGCCTTCAATCACCTAAGAAAATATTGCTAATTATGGGATAATTGACCAGCGCTTCCCAGATACAGTTGCCAAGTTCTATGCCACTCAAGTAACACTAGCAGTGGACTATTTGCATCGCAAAGGCATAATCCATCGAGATCTGAAACCAGAGAATATTCTTATTGATCGGATTGGCTATATCAAGATTGCCGATTTTGGCTTCGCCAAGTATGTCCGAGACAAGACGTGGACATTATGCGGAACACCCGACTATTTAGCTCCGGAAGTCATCTCAGGCCAGGGTTATGGCAAGTCTGTTGACTGGTAAGTGGGTCTGTGCAAAGGAAAGGGGAAACTTGAAAACAAGACATATCACTTCATCTCGGTACGACTTGCTGACAGACTGCTGGTTACTATAGGTGGTGCCTTGGCATCTTGATATATGAGATGCTCTGTGGCCATACCCCTTTCGCAAACGAATCACCGCTCTTGATATACGAGAACATTCTCAGGGGGGAGGTTAACTACCCCAGCTACCTAAGTGAATCGGAAGCCCGATGCTTATTGGAAGACTTGATCACGAGCGACCTGAATCTGAGGCTAGGAACTGAACAACGTAGGAGTGGTCCATGGGACATAAGGAAGCATCCATGGTTCAAGGGCATCGATTGGAAAATGATAGAAAACAGAGGAATGACCGCACCTTGGAGACCACCGATTAGACCAGGCGATGGTCTTGAAGGTGAGAGACAATCCCAGTTTCAAGTTTCAGATGCAGTCATTACTAAAACCGCTTCAGAATATGCAAGGCAATTTATTTTCTATCCCGAGAATGAACAAGTATTTGTCCCGGAAGGAGAGTTTTCGTAAGTTGAACAAAATTGTACTTTAAGTACTGATTAACATGATTTTAGGTATGGAGATCTATTTGAGGGTTTCGACAGCTGGAGATGACTGTCAGAAGTTGTACTGCAGAGAAACAAACAGGCTCTTCACCGTGCTAAAAAGGAAACAAGGAAGCTTTAGTTGCCCACCAATGGAAAATGGCCTCAAAAAATAGTCAACGTCTAGTTTTCATAGTGAAACTTATTGAGGAGTGAAGTTGAACCGGACAGTGTTATGTGGTGTGCTGGATGAATCCTGTTTGGTCGAAGATTAGTTAGGGCTTTAAACAAGCATAGCAATAGCAGCTTTTGGGAAAAGACTCTGGTCACATAACTTCTCCAGCAGCCTCGTTCATCGTAGATCTTTCACGTTCCTAGCTTTACGTCATTCAGTCGTAAACAGCCTAAATGAGCCGCTGAGCTGACGTCTCAATCTCACTGCCAAGACTCCATCGCCTTGCCGCGAGCTCTCGTTCCGCACCTCCGTCATTCCCGCCTGTCAGATTACAATCGAATCCCACGTTGATGGATTTGTAACGCTGCCGCAATAGAATTAAGCTTATTGGGTCGCGGGCTCAACAATGTGATCCGAGTGACACTCCGCAGCCAGGACACCAACTCAATCCCTTGATGATGATTCTCCGTCCGCGCTTTGACTGACAAGAGGTGATGGAAAAGTCATCCTGCGCAAGCCATAAGCTTACAGACAGTATCCCATGACTAGCTTTGTGTGGGTCTATACGCAATATTGTAAGACATCATGATTCCTGAACACGCTCGCATGGGGCAATGTTTGCCCGTCGGCTTTAAGCAATTTATATAGATATAAAATGAGGCTATAATCCGTCAAATATAGGTCTCACCAAACTTCCATCAGAGTCAACAATCCAAGATGAAGGCGCTTCATCAATACCTCTTCGCTTCACTCCTCGTGGGGACATCACTCGCAGCTCGTGGAGGCCATTGTCCACCTCTTGGCCCCGTCCTTCCCGCGCCTCTCCATCCAGGGAGCCACTCAGCTGTGAAAACAGCAGTGAAGGCTATCCAAGAGAAAATAGAAGAAGACACATCCACCTACAAGAACTCCTCAGTACAGTCGCTATCAAATCAGCTAATGAAGATGACTACCTGCTCGAGTTCGCTTACACACCTCCAAATGTTGACCCTCGCGGAGTTGACAAGGTAGACTCGGATACCGTCTTCCGCATGGCCAGTCTGTCAAAGTTATTCCCCGTCCTCGCCTTGTTGAAACTTCAAAAGGTGGACTTTGACGATCCGGTTACTAAATACTTGCCTGAGCTTCGGGCCTTGAATAAAGAGGCTCGGAAGCGAGATGCTGTTTGGGCTGTTGACTGGGATGAAGTCACCATTGGGGCTTTAGCATCTCATATTGGTGGTATACCAGCTGACAGTGAGTAAACGTGGGACTTTAAGCCAAGACTTTGCTAATGTTTATAGTGGTAACCGACGTTGAGCCTTACGGAGACTGGACTAAACTTGGGTTCCCACCTGGCGATCCATCTAAAAGTCTCAATTGCTCTGGTATTCTAGGCCTTCCAGCATGTACCAAAGAGGGTAAGTTCTCAAACCTTCGCTACCAACTCTATCTTAATGGTTGTAGACTTCTTTGAGCGATTTGGTGAAAGACCCCCAGTCTATGCCCCCTATGCAGTCAACCCCGTCTACGCCAACACTGGCTGGGCTTTGATGGGAATGGTCATCGAAAAAGTCACCGGAATGTCTTCTGGAGAGTTCATCAAGAAAACCATTTGGGATCCCATTGGAATGAAACAAACATTCGATTCCAAGCCTGACGATTCTTTGGGATTCATCCCTCCGAACGACGAGTGGTGGAATGCGACCCTCGGTTATAGTGACGCGTAAGTTCTCTTGTTGATTTCGACCATTGGCAGCATTATTCACTAACACCTAACAGGGCTGGTGAATACTATACCTCTCTCAATGATATAATGGCGTTTGCGGATGCTCTCCTTCGCAATGAATTGCTTAGTCCCTCACAGATGAGAAAATGGTTGAAACCTGCCGCTAGCACCTCATCACGAGGTATCCTTGTTGGTGAGCCTTGGGAAATCTTCCGCACCAACAACGTCACCAAAGACGGGCGCCTCATTGATTTTTACACCAAGGCCGGCGATATTACTACGTATCACTCCCTCATGGTATTGATACCCGATTACAACTTGACTGTTTCTCTTTTCAACGCCGGCCCGGAAGTCACTGGCGGGCATCTTCAAACCTGGTTTACGGATATTGTCAGGGAACTCCTCCCCGCAGTTGAAGAAGCTGGGAAAGACGAGGCCGAGAAGATCTACGCTGGGACATACACTGACCAGAAAACCAACTCTACCCTTACTCTCTCAGTGGACGATGAGCCTGGCTTTCACATAACGAACTGGACAGTTAGGGGAGTAGACATTGCAAGCACTTATCTCAGCTTTGGTCTACCGCCCGTCTTTCCAGCTGGTCCAGGAGAAGTTCGCTTTCGGTTGTATCCAACAGACCTCAAGAGTGACACAGAAACATCGTGGCGGATGATGTACACGGTTGGCTCTGAGGCGGATAACGAGGCAGCCAACGCACTTCTTGCCTGGCCTGATGGAACTTGCAACACTTGGGCATCTCTCGATCGAATTGTCTATCAGCTTTTGTCTCATGATCATTTCGTGTTTACAGAGTCTGGAAGTGGAAGTGATAGGACTGTTGACCAACTCGAACTTGTTGGCTACAGGGTCAACATGACGAAGGGTAACTGAGTATATATGGCCCAATCCGCCAAGCCTAGCTAGGACCTGGTTCTCTTATTACCTAAATACGATTTCTGTATATCTTCCACCCTTTCAAATTAGTCCGCTTCAGTCCTCCCCGACAACCGGTAGCTTGTAACTCTCCAACCTATCTAGACCCGTTCAAGCACCGTGTATCCTGAGCTAGAAGCTTTAGTTGCCCCAGAGTTCCATCCAAACTCGTGTAAATAGCACGCGTTTGCGTTCACGAAGATTATGAATGCACAGCCCCTCTGCGTGCATTGCTTTGCACACTCCCGTGGATCCGCAGCTGAAACCATAGGCTGATGCGAGCGTGCTCTCACTTGGACCTGGCTGCAGTGGTGACGGTAGTTCGTTCCACCGATGTTTTCGATCATGCCGTCGACACAGGAAAAAGGGCCAGGATTATTCTTTTTCTTGGGCGGTGGCTTCTTCTTGCACTTGGCCAAATCTCTATCGCACTTTTTCTTATCTCTGAGACAGTTCCTCTTGTCACCGAGACAGGTCGTGAGATCTCCAGCGCAGTTAGGATCTCCAGGCGTGCAGTTATCGAGAGCGTCCTGACAAGTCTTAAGTTTGTTCTTGCACTCCACAGAATCGACCAAAACCAAAGAAAGGCTTCCGGTCTCTGCGACTACAGCCCTTGTCTCACAAGTGCCTTGCGGATTCCAGTATGCACTAACACAGTTCCCTTTGTTAGTGCACTTTTGGGCGCAGTCCGCGGGCGATGCTGAGGCATCAAAATCTAGGCCAATAACTGAGTTACAGTGGACTCGGAACTCTTTGCCCTGGAATTCGATGATTTTGTTGTCTGATGAAGGAGTGTCGCAGCAGCTGGCGTACGTTCCAGTGGTGTTGCATGATTGCGCAGTGATGAGAGCTGACAAATACGCCAGGCAGACCAGATAGAAGATGAAAGGAGAACAAGACATTGTTTCGATGATGGGTGCTGAAGTGTTGGGTGAACGCCTGGTGAATGAAAGAATCCCCAGCTCTTTCTAGTTCCTTGATTCGAGAATAAAAGATGTGGGATAATGTGTTGCTCGCCTATACGCATATTCACATACTGCAACTCAGGGTCTTCATGATGATACGAGTTTGGGGTTGTACCGGAAATGCCGGATGATAGACATCTGTGCCATCAGCTAGCCACAACTATTCAGCTCAGATGGGGAATTTCCATTTGTAGGGAACTCTACAGTCTTCGTCACATCAATATTATGCGCAGCGGCGGCACGGGACTTGCTTATGTTGCAGTATTTCACTCAGCTACCAAAGGTCTGTCGATCCCCTACCTATTTTAGCGCCATGTTGCTTTGTAGCATCCCAGCATGTAAGTTAGATAACGTTCAGGGAGAGGTTATGCAATGCATTGTAGCAACTATCAGCTGTCTGCTTACAGGAGACTAGCCTTTCTCATCCACGTGCAGTGATTGTTATGGTAAGCAAGCCAGAAAGGGTATTCTGCATAGATCATATCACACTTTTCAGGGTCTCGCTGGTCACTAGCTCCCTTGGCAATTCTGCTATCAGCTACAAGCGCCACAAGGTCTCATCGCAGCTGAGGAGTTGCAAACTCCAGCGCTCGACCAACAGCGAAACTTAGCATATGCTACCTGCGTATCTATGTCGCGATTTCAATTCGATAGAGAATAAATACTACATGGTCGATTAAGATTTCGTTGCGCTGCATCTTGATACTCATACGTCTTCATTTCCATTCTCACCTCTCACTCCATTGCCATTGAGCTTGCTGTTCCTTATGGCAAAATATTACAGCTGGGCCATTCTACTGGCATTATATGTCACTTCGGCTCATGCTCAAGAGCTTAACCAACAACCACTGTCACCCCAGCCAGAAGTCCTGCCCATTCGTCAACCAATCAACACTGGCTGCAATCCCATCTCTACCACTTGCGATCAAATCTCCATTGATGACATTATTCCCTCCCGTGATTCCAGCGGCGAGGTAAAGTGTTGCCCATCGGGCACGTCCTTTAATGGAATAGCCTGTGTCCCTAAGCCTACAACTGTCTGCCCTCCCAACACCAAACTTCAAGCTGGTGCTTGTGTTTCCGATGAGAAGCCCCAATGTCCAGACGGAACGGTCTTGCAAGAGGACAAATGTGTCTCAACTACTGAACCAAGCTGTCTCTCGGGAGCGCGTTTCGATGGAGGGAACTGTATCTCTATTCAGCTCCCCTCCTGCGAGGCTGGGTTCGAATACAATGGCGCCTCCTGCATCTCCACACAGAAGCAAGTTTGCTCTGCTGGATTCACTGTGGTCGGGAACGTCTGCGTATCCAACCTGCCACCAACTTGCCCGAGCGGTGAAAGGTTAGAAAGTGGATCTTGCACACATTCCCAGCCGCCGTCGTGTCCTGATCAAATGACACTCGCAGAGGGTCTTTGCACAAAAAGGCAAACTCCATCATGCCCGGCCGGGTTTGCATTTGACCAGCAGAGCAAGAGCTGCACGCACCAAGAGAAGCCCAGCTGTCCCGCCGGTACAACATTCAGTGGACGAGTTTGTATCTCAGACAGGCCACCGCAATGCAGAGAAGGGCAGTTCAACGGTTGGGCATGCCAAGCCCCCCAGAATCCTCTTTGCGTCCACGGCGCCAGCGTGATCGATGGGCTGTGTGTAACGCCTTTTCATTGCCCTGCTGGCGTCACCAAATCTCGAGATCCCAAATCTGGCGGCGAACAATGCTGCTTGATCGGAACAAGTTGGGACGAAAGCAAGGGGCAATGTCTAAGCGCTGCCGCTGACGCAAGCTCCTGTCCCCAAGCAAGCACCTTCCAGAATGGCCAGTGTGTGTATACTCCAGGACAACCTCCGTGCCCTGCTGGATTCACCTTCAACGGCCGTGTATGTGGCTTTAACAAGCCACCTCTCTGTTTGTCAGGAACCACTTTCTCTAGGGGAGTTTGTATCCTCGCTGAGACACCGACATGTGAAGGAGGCGCCTTCAACGGAACCGCTTGCGTTATGCCTCAGCCACCCAGCTGTCCCGATAGATCTACTATTTCTGGTGAAACTTGCGTCTCGACGGTTCCGCCTACCTGTCCCGAGCAAATGATCCTGCGTGAGGATGCATGTATCCTGAAGAGTCCACCTGTTTGTCCTCCGGGGTCAGCCTCTGCAGGCGGAAATGTATGCATCAGCACCAGCACTCCTACATGCGCTACAGGGACACTCAAGGATGGCCAGTGTATTTCCGACACAGGACCCGTTTGCTCAGGCCAGACCGTATTTGATGGGACAAACTGCGTCTCCCAAGCGCCACCAGGTTGCCAGCCAAATTTCACTTTCAACGGAACAGCATGTATGTCTCATGGTTTACCAACCTGTCCCTCCGATGCCGTCTTCGATGGGCATACCTGTCTGCACAGCCAGCCACCCGTATGCCCACCAGACACCCGCGTCCAGGGTAATGACTGTGTCGCCCAATCAGGACCCGACTGTCCTACGGGCTTTGTTTTCTCCCCCGAAGGCGGCTGCATTGCGGGGAAGCTACCTGAATGTCCAAGCGACATGAACTTACAGGGAGATAACTGCGTCTCGTCGAATCCGCCCAACTGTCCAGCCGATACGCAGCTGAATGACGGATCCTGCATTGCGCTGAATGGCCCGACATGCCCTCCTGGTAGCCAGCTGCGCGCTGAGGGTTGCGTCACCGTTACCGTTCCTTCATGCCCCCATGGGACTACGCTAAAGGACAATAAATGTGCCTCTAATGACGGCCCGAAGTGTATCCTCCCTCTTGTTGTCTTGGGAGATAAGTGTGTATCTCCTGACCCGCCTGTATGCCCGACTGGCACTATCTTCTCCCATGGAAAGTGTAGTCTGTCTCCATCATCTGGTTGTTATAATATGCTATATTGCCCTCCGTTGTGAGATATGATTGGACTAGTTGACGAGGAACTGGGGGTGGATCCAATGGCAAGTGATTGTTTGAATCACAGTGTTAGCTAGCTAAAGTACGAACGCTATCCCTTCTCACATGTAGCTTCATGTTCCCTATTCATTCATTACCTTTGGCAGCTGAATAACACTAATGCATCTTGGTCTCACTAGTATCGCTAGTTACTCATGCGCTGCGTATGCTAAAGAACTGCTCCAATAATGCATGCACATCCAGTTCCGTCACGTCAGGAAGAGGCATCTATGCAACCTTCTTGATATGACAGCTTCTTGTTTGTTTCTGGGATTGAGGCCAGCTGATGCCCCTGCTGACCATTCCATGTTGTGTTGCATTCTCCTTTCAGCTGCTTACAGCTGTGCTGATCTTCCGCTTTCGGAATCATATCATGTCAAACCCCACCTCATCTATCCATACGAAGGCCATTTTACATCATATCAAGAGAAAGAGGACTAGTTGGTATTCTATGGATAGCTGACGACAATACATCTAGATGCACATCTCGCTACAAAGATATTGAATAAAGAGGTGACATCGCTGCCGCTCCACGGAAGCGGTTTGCTTCTTTTTGTGATTTCTTTGCCCAGACTCTTTCCGTCTCAAGACGTCTTCGTTTTTCTTATTTCTCTTTCTATCACTCTGGAAGACCATTACCTTATCCGTCTCTATCTATGTGTTTCGGTCCCTTCACAGATGAGGTATATGGGTACTTTCATCATGAGAGCAAATTATTTCCTAGCCATAAGCATCCTTTTCCTCCCTTTCAAATCCACGGCCCAGTCACACCTAACCATAGAATGCCCCAGTATCTCTCCCGGCCATATGGCTTCCTCAGCTCAATGTGAGAGATATGACGGTTCTCTGGTGGAGGTCGAAGGTCCTGGGTCCTTTAATTGCAAACTGAGCTTTGTCGCAATTCGCTCCGAAACCACCATGAGCAGCACGAACCAACAACAAGAAGTCCTCAGTGAAGAGCATAGTCGGTGTGAGACCTGGCTTCTCCAGTTCAGCGATGAAGGTCTTGTCCAGAAGAGCTGTTGTGGGGAAGTGGGCGAGGGTCTTGTAAAGCGGGTTCCAAGTGCGCCAAGTCGGCAAGATATGGATTGGGATTCAGCACAGCAACTGTTAGAATTCAAAGACAGTGTAGAAGAGCCTGTTCAGCATTTACAGCTGGATAGTGAGGCAGAGATGGAGGCGGAAGATGACTGGTACGAGCATGAAGAGGATGATGATGACGGTGATTACGACTCTGATGATGATGATTATGAGGAGGAAGAGGACGACGACGAAGACGGCGATGGAGGCGGCAATTACCACGATTACAACGACCTAGAAGAAAGTGATCCTGGCACTGAGACTTAGAAGAGGCCCGAAGGAAAAGGAAAGAGATTTGTAACTCATAAAAGCAATCAAGTGGTGCATGGTCCCGTAAGAGGGCCCCGAGGAAAGCGCAAATAAGAATGCCTTATAATAATCAGAAACTTAGAGTAGCTGACTCTCCGCGATATTACCTATTACACATGAAGAAATGTTTCAGTGCTATTATCTCGAACATGGGTCTTGCCGCTGCCTACTGGTTCATCCACGGTCAGGTACGCCATTTCCTCTCTACTTTATTTAAAGACATTAAAATAATTTGGCAATCTCTTCAGAGACGCTCACACTATGGAGATATTCCAAAAGGGTCGAGTTTCAGTGCAAAGATATCGGTCCTGGTCAAGGTAATTCTTGAAATCCTTTTTCTAACCTTGACCATTGCTGAGGCGTAAAGAACCCCGACAACCAATAGTTACCGTCATGATCTTTCGTATGAACAATGATGTAGTTTCTGAATGCTATACTGGGATCGAGCGGGGATGCATACTGATATACTGGCGTACCGACTGGATTACTTCGTGCCTCCTGCTTTCCCACATGGAGAACTGCGGATCTGAAATTGGCTGCCTTGAAGATGTCAATTTTCAGTCTGTTGTTAGTCATGAAGAGATCACTTCCAGGGGCAGCAAATAACGGCGCTGTAGCATTGCCATTATCCCACCGTTTGCTCAATATTCCCAAAGTCCCTATCAAGTTGGTTTCATCTAGTTGATTCAATATGCCTTGACGATTCACGAGGCCTTGCTTTCCCAATGGGCCGCGGAGGTCATCAGGGTAGATGGTGGTGAAGGATGGCACGACCATATTCTGGACATAGACGCCGTTTAGGTTCCGAAGCTGGGATAGTCGAGTCCGAGTATCAATGGTGGTGGTCATGGTGATTGGCCGGGATGCTGTTGGGCTGATCACCGTACGGCTCAGCCATGCGAAAATGGCATCAGCGGGACTCACCCACGGATCTCCCGCCTCATCTTCGATATCCTTTAATGCTCGCTGATGTAGCTTTTCAACGGTCTTGTTGGGAAGGCAGATGACTCGACTCTCAATCGTCGGCTGAGTGATGATGATCCAGAGAAGGCGGATGACGAAAAAGATGAATGCCAGACCCGAAAGGACCTTTGCTTCGCTTGCTACGTAGTCTGGGCGAGTCAGAGCGATATCTCCGAGGCGATAGAGAACATCTTCTTTCGCTCCAACAAGGTCCGGAACCTTCTCTTTCTGGCCTGCCACGACCAACGACCATGCTTCGAGCAAATGGCAAAATCCGCTACCATCGAACAGAACGTGTGGCCACGTCACGGTAAGCAGTGTCGCATCATGAAATGAAGTGAAGTACAAGCTAATCATAGGCACATCTTGACTGGTGAAATCCTTGAGTGATGTTGGTGCGCCAGGTGGGAAAGCATAGTCCACAACCTTTGATGCACCTGGATAAAAGGATGGCCGATCAGTTGCTTTCAGAACCAGCCTCCCTCCTTCATGCTCTTCAATGCCGGTATCATAATGAATATGCGAGAAACCAACGGCGGGGCTGTCTTCCGAGAAGGAGGACGGAACGTGGATCTCGAGAGCTCCTTTTCGGTTACGTCCCAACCTCAGTCTTCCTCCCAACTTTTTCCAATCACCAATTGTGAGTAGTTCTGTGAGTGCTTGGTGAAGTTTGTCGGCATTGAGGACATCATTGAAGCGCATGGTCCACGCCATTACAATAGGCGTTAAGACCGAGGAATTATCCGTCATATGCGTGGGATACACGATAGTATCTGAGGATTGGTCTGGAGCCATGATTTTTGCATTGAACAGCGATGAATTATTAAATGTTAAGAAATGCGAGCGGGTGAGTTGTTTAATTGATGAGATATTATTAAGCCTTATTTTATTTGAGTTGGTGGACGGTGAAGTCCCATTTATAGGTAGCTAAAAGCGAAGAACCAGGGGTTTTATGCTAGGGCTATCAGAGAAATCGGACGAAATTTAGCCGCCAATTGATCTTGTTAAAACTAAGCTAAAATCTCACGTAAGCAAGCCGAGATACGAATACCAACTTACGTATTGCCGTATCCGGGTATGGGCCCAAGAGAAATACGATGTAGTTAGAAAGATACACCACGTAAACAACAGAAAATTCTAGGTTACAGATACCTAGCTCAGACCAGAGTTCCTCAACTAGCGCGCAGATAATCGCCTCCCTATTCCATGACAATACGCGCAAAGAGCTTGGCTGTCTCTTCAGGAATGCTCACGAACGGAAAATGACCAGAAGGTAGCTTCTCCACCTTATCAAAACCACCCGCCTGGATACATATCTCCTGGAACGCCGGCGGAACCGCTTCATCCTTCTCACATAAGACATATATCTTGGGGATAGTAACGTCAGAGGTGATAAACTCTGATATGTGGTTGAAGCTCTTGCGACTTTGACTCCCCAGCACCATTTTCCAAGCTTCATCCCGTTTCTCAGCAGAGAGATCACTGAAAAACAATGGCTTTGCGTCATCTTGGATATGCACGACACCCGCCTTAAATTTCACAGCGTTAGTGGAGATTCCCTCATGATATATCGTGGGACTTACTGCAAATGTCCAATATGGCATCAAAGGCGCGTCTTCGGTAGTGCCACTAGCATTCCGTCCGCGCATTGCAAAAGGAAATCCAGAAACGGCAACATATCCTTTGATGCCACCAGAAAGACCTCTCGCCTTTCGTTCCTCGACTGTCTGTCCTTCAATGGCGATTAATGCGGGGAGACTTCCGTAGCTATGACCAAAGATGACCACCTCGGAGCCCTTCTCAAACTCCGAGGCTAGACGAGCGTGGATTTCTTTGACGTCATCCGGAAGTACCTTGTGAGATAGGTCCTTGTAGTCCGGATCTTCCGGGTCTTGGGACGACAGATTCTTAGTGGTTGTCAGGGTTATGACGATGACTGTAAAGCCATCTTGTTGGAGAATGTTTGCAACATCTTGATAGACTTCGGGGCTGCAAAAGCCACCAGGCACGATGGCGATGACGGGCTTGGTCTGCGACATATTTTATTTAGCAAAGGTGCTCTGAGAGTTGCCAAGGAATTCAATTTCTGGCCTTACGGTTCTTCGTGCAGAAATGTGTCTATATATACTGCTTTGTTGAGCTAGGCCGAGTCACGAACATGCTTTGAGTCCGAGTAAGCCAGTTAAAGGGCTATTGGTTGTACGGCGCAGCTATCAGTTTACTGTACATGATTAGCGCTTATTTCTATCAGCGCTAATCGCGCTCCAGGTATCAGCTGACTGTGCCAATGTATTTGTTTTGGGGATAAATAGGGCGGCTTCTATTAGTTCGGCCGTTTGGCGGTAGGACGTTATTGCAGTGAACGAGCAGGAAATAATCAGTAGACCGTTCTGTGCAGTGGTTATTTAGTATAACCGCATTGAAGGATACTATTTTGACATGCAATTTTAGGAGCATATGCGTATACGCAGTGAGGGGTTTATTAGCAAGTTAACAGCAAGTGAGAGACGTGAAATGGTTTCAGATTTGTGCGTCGAGATCTCACATAAGCCAAAAAAGCACCCTCCTCACCTCAATTCAATATGCATCTAGATCACAAGATTCCCTGGCACTCGATTGCGCCTCATTTCTCTCTCACACCAGTTGATGACGACGGCAATTATAATCTGGTGGCTCTCAACTTGCCTCCGCAGACAGCAACCCTGGGTCATTTCAAGCGCGTTTTCTTGACCACGATTAGAGAATTCTCTGATACTGAGACTAGCAAGATTGAGTCTACAACTACCAGTGGAAAGTTGTTTTCTGATGATGTTCTTTACTTTGCGGAACGACAGTTCGGTCTTGGTCCACATAAGACTAACTCCGCATTGCACAATCCGTTGACCTCGTCACATCAAGATCTGGAATATTGGAAGACCCGAGCCGGGCACAACGAGGGGAACTCGCGATATGACACCCCCCATGCCGACTTGGCTGACGCAGTCAAAATGTTGGTTATTGTAGCTGCGGCCAGCGACAACAAAGCCACTCGACGTGAGGCCTTATCGGCTATTGTCCGACTTGCCACCGAAGTCCCCATAAAAGACCTGAAAGGCCTTACCTGGGGCCACGGATTTGGACTAGATCTTGTCACCAGCGTGGCGTTGGAAATGTATATCCTTCTAAATCTCATTGAAGCCGTCAGGTCCCGTGGGACAGCGCAGGTGCCACTATTGTCTATTCAGGAGCTACGGCAGTTTCTGCGTGGCAATGCACTTCAAGACTATGATTTCCCAGCGCAGAATATCCCACATAGAGCTTTTTGGAATTCTCTGGGGGTCACAGATTCAATTTCCTGGGTTGATGGTCGACTGCAGGGGACAATTGAAGGCGATAGGCCAGTCATCGACCCGCTGGCGCCAGGGAGTGATGAGGCTCAGCAGAAGGCACGAGAGGATTTGACGAAGTACTTGAAGGATTGTTTTGCGATCTTGTACGTGTATGATGTGTTCTTGAGAAACGCCGTTGGGGTCGAGAGAGCAAACGAGTTTTGGCACGATGAGCTAACTTGGGTTTTTGAGAAGTTGGGAGCTCATTCATTAGAAAAGTAGATCCAATAAAATCTGCGGCGTAATATATTCGTATGAAGCGCAGTATTTCAATTGATTCAGTCTTTCTATCAGAGATTTCTGAATTTTTAGGAATTATTTCATGTTCCATTCTTTGCTGATTGATGGAGACGTAGTGGCGGTGAGGTGAGTATTGTCACACGTCTCGTCAGTTTGTAATCAGCTAGATCATC
This sequence comes from Fusarium sp. NFCCI 5145, assembly GCA_033439405.1. Taxonomy (NCBI): domain Eukaryota; kingdom Fungi; phylum Ascomycota; class Sordariomycetes; order Hypocreales; family Nectriaceae; genus Fusarium; species Fusarium sp. NFCCI 5145. Next base: position 36,045 of record JAWDHB010000169.1, read on the forward strand.
AGGCACCTTTATGTATATAGCTAGCTGGCTACCTGGCATACGTTCGCCAAGAAATACCCTCGAAAATGAATTGTTATTGGATGAATCGCTTATACAAACACGTATCACTGCATGAGAGTGGGTATGGGGCCGTTATCGATTGGAAGCTAAGGCCGCCATGTGTTGGTCACCAGAGGTGGATTTGTACACTCAGTCAGTGCAGGCGACGTGGGCACCAATATGAAGACCTAAAGCCTCTCTTCGTTGATTTCTATCCGCCTCGTTTTTTCTTCTTTTTTCTTTATTTCATATCATATTATTTCAGTGTTATTATCTGTCGTTCTCAAATCAGACTATCAGCGTATAGAGCAAGCATGGCTCCCAGCTCTCCCCGAGCGCCATTGCAACAGCGTCGCGATTTGAACGTCGTCAAACAACAACTCGTGTTCCTCGTTTCACTCATCGCGACCCTATTTGTTCTATGCCCAGAATGGCTGCAGTTCTACAGAAACCTTTGCGTCATCCCTCTTCTATCCTGGTTCACCGCCATGGCTTTTGACTTGATCATTACATTGAACAACGCTTGGGATAAAGCGCCGACAATGGTCAAGTACTTTGCACCCTTCGACTTCCCCGAAATCAAACCTCCGTTCGAGCAGATACGCTGTCTCGTCAACAAACGAATGGCCACCGCCAGTACGAACATGCGACAGTTTTGGTTGAAGGCGAGGTCTTTACTGCTTACTTTCATCAATTGGCTTCTGTGTCAAATCGGTCGCGGTCAGTATAGCCAGCTGGGCAGGTCTAATCAAGACCATGATCTGATATGAATTGATAGGTCCATCCAGCAGCGACTCGTCCGAATCGACACCGAAGACGCCTCAGCCTGCACCGAAGCCAGACCAATGGGTGGCCCTCTTGGTTACAACACCGATTATTTACGATTCTAATCCCTTCGATATGGGTCCGGATACCGTCACAGAGACCTATCAGTGCATATCCTGGGATAGTTCCGACAAGTCATCAATTCCGACCATTTTGCAATCGGAAACTTTCCAGGTCCAACTCACACTTTGTCTTATCCCCAGAAGCATATGGAATTCTTCGAAACCGGTTCTGGACAAGTTCATGGCAGGACTCTATTGGTATCATCGACCAGGAAATGTAGCCTGCCAGGGCGAACAATGGGATGAAGAGAGAATTAGAACTATCACTAAAGTTCAGGTTATTGGGCAAGTGGAGGCATACAAGAGCATTGACAAGGTCAACGAATGTGAGTGGCCTATTTTCCCAAAACAATCCCTGATATGTTGCTAAACAGTAAAATCAAGGCTTCGATTCCCTTCGACAAGGATGGGACGATCTGAACATATACTGGAATGATATCGACTTTGCCATCATTCTTGCCTTCCTTCTTGTTGGAAAATCTTCAACCGACATTTGCAAAAAGATGTTTGATCAGTTCGCCAATCTCCGAGTTGCACAGGCACACCGCAACAAAGACTTGAACCGCTCACGCTTGGGCGCCGGTGCAGCGGTCTTGACACTGTTGACAGGGGGCTTAGCAGCTCCCATTACAATACCAATGATGATGGGAGCTGGCGCCGCCGAAACACAAGATCGTTACTTGCGGGGAGAAAGGATAAATGCGTGCCAAAAGCTCTTAGACCGATATGAACAATTAGGGGCGATTATAGAGATAAAGGTAGAGGTAGAGGAGCCGGAGGTGCATGCCCCAAAGGCGCCGTTTTCGCCTCCCGCTTTAGAGTCGAGCTGGTTCGTTGATGATACTTGGTAGTGGACGGTGCTGTATTCAAGCCACCAATAGTCATAAAAGGAGCAAAAATATCAGCGACAATTGTAATTAAAATTAGATACACTTATCTGATCTAATATGAATCAAAGTCCCATATCACAAAGGGGATATCCGCTTTTTACTTTGAGCATCATGTAACATTCTTTTTGGCCATTTCATTGGAGATAATCACGCTCACGGGCAATTTAGTTCCAACATGTTATAACTTATAGTCTCAGCTTGGCTTATGTGAAATAAACCTGTACCTGGTTGGACTGGTCACGTTGCAAACTAATAGCCATGATGTTTGGTTTTGATTTGCGAATATCTAGCTTGGAGCTAGGCATACTTATGGTCGCATTTGGTTTACGTAGTATGGAAGTTAGTCTCCGTCAAATAAAGGAGATGGCTTGCCCAAGGCGACCACCTAACGTCACGCTTACACAGCAGCCGCCGCTAAGGATCCGTTAGGTTGGCTCAACACTGAGTTTGCAGTCACGACAAACATCAGCGGCGCCATTCTGGAGCGCCTGTGGCTTTGTCTAAACAATCCAGGTGCGTAGCCTAATCGACGTGAGGAAACAAGTGGAGAATGCAAGGCAGAGTCCAGCACAGATATGGAGGCCTCTTGTAACCCCTAATAACTTTAAAAGAGCATCACGCCTAGAGGCCAAATGCCAGGTATCTACTCGCTATCTCTCCAATAACAAAGATATCAATTACACTACCACCACATTCCATCCTACAACCTTCTGAATCGCACTTCAAACGGCAGTCATGTCGGGGGCCGAAGCTCTTGCTGTGTTGAGTGCAATATCCACCGTTATCTCCATTGTCGACGGCATCAAGAAAGTCTACGATGCAGCCTCTGACGCGAAAGGCCTTCCATCCGCTTTCAGAGAGGTTGCCAATCGAGTGCCCCTCGTCCGAGAAACTCTGCGAGCCACACATCAGGAGATCCACGCTGGCGACGTAAACGATGTCACCTGCAAAGCCATGCAAAATGTCGTCGAAGCGTGTGGGGTCAAAGCAGAGAACCTCGAAGCCATATTCAAAAAGGTCCTCCCAGAACCCGACGCCTCTAGAACCGATCGCTACCTCAAGGCTTTGAAAAGCCTTCCAAAGGGTAGTCGTGTCGAACTTCTCATGAAGGGCATGCTTGAGGATATCCAGGTTCTAGCCAGCAGCCACGGCATGAAGACTGTTACTAAAGACGAGCTGGAGAAGCTTACCAAAGCTATCAATGAGCTTGGAAATCTTCCCCCGTCGGCTGATGAAGACTCAGTTGGAGGAAAGACTCAGTCGGCCACCCATAATGCGGAAGGCAATATCTACCAGGCTATGGGTGACCAGAATATAGCAACAGACTCCAGCCGATTGTACAGAGCGGAAAACATGACCTTCAGTGATGGTAAGGGATGAAATGAATTCTGAGGTGGAGAATTTTAGGGTTGATGTAAATGCTATAGCAAATATGAGGAAAGCTCTTTTTTACGTCCAGTCTTTGAACCTGTATACCGATTCTGTGCTTGGTGAGTTACAAAGCATTCCAAACTCCTCCAATGGTTAGTCTTGCTGAGGCATCCTACTCTAGACAACTCAGAGTTTAAACTGGCATGTGAACAAGGTGGGCAGGCAGTATGATAGTACTATACCTTTGCTAAGTTACTACAGGCAGAATCTCTCTAGAAGAAGTCAAACGTAAGTCAACACCACGAAGAGTGGCCCGAGGACTCCTACTGAATTATTAAAGGACATGATAGTCTTTTAACTAGGGTTGAAGAGGGTGAGTACTTCGGGTATCTGGGAAGTTGCGGCTGGTGAGTGACATCAGACAGCTTGTCTTCAATCACTCGCTTTCTCCCGTCTCGGCTATCGTCAGCGCAGCATACGGAGGGCCTTGCGCGGAACATGTACATGGCTGCCAGAAAATGCGAGATATAAAGCGTGGACCAATCGGGACGACATCGAAAAACACTTCGGATTGCTATGGGTAAAGGGCGGCGTGGGGACGGGGAAGAGCACGTTGGTGAACGAAGCTTACCTTGCTGCTCAGGAATGGCCAACCAAAAATAACAAGCATATCATCGCAGGATACTTCGCGCATCGGGGCGGTGAGCCGATGGAGAGATCCAGAGAGGGCCTCGTGAGAACTCTCTTACTCCAGGTTTTGCCGAAACATAAGATAATGCTGGACGATCTGGTCAGCATATACAACACCCGGCGATCTCAACAAGGAACGGGATGGCAATGGACCTCGGAAGAACTCTTTGCCTTTATGGGAAAACACTTGGTAAAGAGCGGTGGCACTGCATTCTACTTTTTCATTGACGGCCTGGACGAATTGGCCGAGGATGAAGCCCGAGTCCTTGTATCAGACTTTAGGAAACTGACCATGACCGCCTCAGCGACAGGAGCTAACATTAATGTCTGCTTATCGAGCAGATACTATCCAAATATTTCGACCGAGTTATGTCCTGAAATTATGGTTGAGGCCGGGAACGAGCACGATATTCGATTGTTTGTGAACGAGCACCTATTCATCGGAAGACCCGTCGATATACCCACGAGGGACGCGTATGCTAATGAGATCGTCCAAACCGCTTCTGGTGCCTTTCTTTGGGCGATTTTGGCAGTCGGTCAGTTGAACAAAGACCATGATAAAGGACGGTCAGCATCCGTCATGAAGTCTCGGTTAGCAACAAACCCCAGAGAACTTGACGAAATGTATACCGAAATCTTCAAGGACGTCGAAGAGGAGGACAGGGCTGACGTTCTGCAGTTCTGGCGGTGCGTCGTCTTTGCTGCCCGGCCGTTGAAGCTGACCGAGTTCAACCACCTGTTTGCCTTTAGTTCCAATCCTCCTCCTGCTTCTCTGGTTGAGTGGCTGAGGGCTGGAGGATCCGAATGTACGGATGGGGATCGTCTGGTGAGGATGGCTACTGAGCTTTCGAGAGGGCTTGTCACTGTGCGTCTTAAGCAGCCGACGTTCAAACGCGCGGAAACCGATTCCACAGCTCCGGTGGAGGTGTCAGGGCGATTTCGACTGAGCCCTGCCGAGTTCACAAATGCAACTGGGGCGCCTGCTGAGGATATCAAGGTTGCCATGGATAATGAAGCCGCGACTGCAGAACAAGTCGAAGGCCAGCCCGACCAGCAGCAAGATCCCCAAAATTACGGCCAAGCGCTACTTGCAGCATTATTCAACATGATTGACTGGGATCAAGCAATCAACTTCCACGCCGATCTAGAGGTCGACGCCGAGGCGTTGGAGAGCGGTCTTGACTCTTTGTGGCGTATGTTTCTGGAAGCGGGATACGAAATAGTGCCACCAGACGAGACTGATGGCAACAATTGGTATCTCGAATTCATGCACACGTCCGTACAGGAATTCTTCTTGGATGGGAACGCTTTTTCGCTAATCCAGCCTGAAACCAAAGGGATGAATTCAAGCGGACAAGGCCATTATTTCATCGCCAAGGCATGCTTTGCATATATAAAAATGAAAGAAATGGAGCCCCTCGCAGGTCTTGCTGAAGGATATCTCACGGAGATGAACTTTCCAAAGCCGGATCAGCTCATCAACTCTCAGAGCTTTGCATTGGCGGGATATGCATTTCGGTTCTTCTGTCACCATGCACGTCTATGCGAGGAAGAAGGCATGTCTCTGGATTTCCTTCTTAGTTCCGCTCTCCCGCGCGCTATGATCATCACAGGCAAGTGGGACTATCTCCCAGGACGGCCAGTGAAGGAGGGCCATCATCGCATCCGAACAGACTGCAGTGACTATGGCACCGCACAAGTATCCCGCCTCCGCTTCCTTTGCGGATCCGGACTTTTCTACACTGCAGAACAGTTTATCAAAAGTTTGGAGGGTGCCAAAGAGGTCAATGTTAGGGATAGATTGGGGAAAACACCGTTGTACTATCTCTTTGAAAGGGCAAGACTTTTCAAATCAGATCAACAGATGGCAGATTTCGCTCGATTTCTCCTTCAATGCGGCGCGGATCCTAATGTCGGGCCTGATCAGTGGTATGACACACTTCTGGAGCTCACGTTGCAAAAACACCTGGACAAAAGCGCAGAGTGCGTCATCGACGGCGGTGCGAGCATCAACCCCAAAAACAGCCGGAAAGGCCCTCTCACCGTGCTGGTTACTCGGAAACCTGAAGATCTAGACAGGGTGAAATGGCTCCTTTCCAAGGGCGCACGGCCAGTGACTCATGCTCCTCTCTGGGCGCGGTTTCTACTACCAGGTCTCTTCGGCGGGCTGGGCGGATGTGCACTGGAGGAGGCTGTACGCGTTTCTTCCCCTCGGATGGTTGAGATGCTGTTCGGGTATGTGAAGACCAGAGATCTAGACGCCAAAGATGCTGAAGAGCTTGTACGAGAGGCGCTGGATAAGAAAAGGTACAGCAATCTCGGTGTTGTTCTAGCGTCGCGGCAGGTTCGGAGGGTGGTAAATAAGGAAATTGTCAGTTTGGTTCAAGAAACGCTGAGGGGTCTTGGGCAACGCCAATCCCACGATGGGAGTGGCTCTCGGGACAATGGCAGAGTTTGTGAAGAATCGGAGATAAAGAGAATTACAGAGCTGGTGGAGGACCTGGGCAAGAATGCAGTGCATGGGCGGTTTGTTAGTGCGATGAGGAAAGGATGTTGCTGGCTATGATAATAATACACCATTAGACTTGCATTTGGCTTTACATATTTTTAACAAGAGTATTAGCGCTCATATTAATTTCCTCTCAAAGGAAGGATATGGATTTTCTTTTAATTGTGTCACATTGATCCATCTTAGATCATGATCTTCGATCAGATAAGATTAATTAGAAGAAGAAAGGGAAGGGTTAGTTTATCGTGCTTGATATCAGAACCATGGTTTTAGCCCAATTCTCATCGCTATCCGATTTCGAGGCCACCTACTGCTGCCCAGCTCTGTATTAGTTCCGCTAGTCTCTGTGGGCAAATAATAAATCTTTGTCTGACTTATACAAATCATCAACCATCAATAAGATACTTGGCCAGTGTTATCTCGAGAGCTAAACGATACACGGCTCTACTGGCTGGAGATGGAAATTCGGCCCCAGTATCCATGTCCCCTACCATAGTCGAAGACATAGTGAACCACAAACTTGAAAGGGAATGGGATAGACTAGCCATTGTCGACTAAGTAGTGTATTTAGAAAATTTATAACATAAAGATACCTAAGCCATAAATTAGACCTGCAACCCAAACTCCACCTAATCGGTTGACCAGAAGCGGCGCAGCGTCGTTTTTTTCCGATTCCAATTCACTAGCAGTCTTGTGAGAAGCGTTGTATGCTTTCGCTTCTTCTAAATGCTCTTCAATCTTAAGCGGCCCGCCGCATTTCTTATGGACAAGTTCAAGTTGACCCTTCCAGTAATCATCATCCAAGCCCCAAAACTCGGTCTCCATTGAAGTATTTAACAACGCAGTAAGAACCATACCGTAGCAGGGATGACATGGCTCTTTGTATGGTTTCTTCTCGGCCCAGGACCTGTTGTTCACTTCGTCCATGATATCTGGCAACAAAGTCAGTGTTGGGCCATTTGAATGTCGTTTCGTTCAATACCAACCTAAGCAGTAACGACCCGACTTGGTATCCCTAATACAGGTCGTGTTCCACATCATTCCTATTCTACTGGCTTCTCTGATTAAATTCTCTAGGGGGTAGGGATCTGATCTATTGCGGTCCTCGGCGCATTCCTTTGTCACTGTCTCGTTCCAGCTTTGAAGGGAGTCAAAGCAGGTGGCGGTACACATGGCGTCGGCCAGCCTGACGTTTCCCAACCATCCCTGGCTATCAAACTGCCCTAGCTGCCGGGTGTAGCTGTCGCATTCAATTTCAGCAGTCAGAGCCTTAACGCAGCCTTTGGCAAAATGGCCCTTGGCGACGTATACGTCACTCTGAAGTTGAAAGGCATCGGCAACCAATGAGAGACCTATAGCGATTATGAGGCTGATTATGGTCATGTTTTTTTTGTTGAAGAGGCAGAAGCTGAGTGAGCAAGACTGCTAGTCGCTAATTCAAAGGGTCTTGGCTGAATTTATAAATACAATTGTGAACCGTGCTTTCACGGCGGCAGGGAATGGGTGGAGCATACAACGGGACAGTCCAATTTCTTTTGTGAAATATCAGAAGATGCCAAGCCAACACGGACGGGGGCCAAAGGGCCCGCTTCACCAACCGAATGCAACTGTCTGTTGGTTGTTAGCAATAAACCCATGAATGAATTACTACTGCGTGACAGTGGCACCGAGAAAACTACCGAACTTGTCTCGTGGGACGTGAGGTTTGCTCTACCCGCATATGGTTCGTGATGAAAATGTCGGCCAACTTGAACAAATTTCAGGTATTACGCTTCAATGCGTACACAATAATGAGGTTTGGCCTTTATAACGAGAATTGAATTTGGCACAAGCCTCGAGGGCATAAAATTTTTATTCCTATTAGAGTAAGTGACTAGATTCCCTCTCGAATAAATTCAGTCGAACCGTCCGAGTTTCGAATCTTAATTTGCGGGGTCAAATACTCCCGTTCCAGCACATTATTGCCTATCACCACGATGGCTTCATCTCAGATATGTCCAATTGACTTCTCAGTTCTGGAAAATTGAATTTGAATGATCAGAAACTCAGATGGTAAGAATTATTATTATTTCGACTGTCTCGTTCTATTCAGCTTAGCCATAAATTGAGAGCATCATTTGTGATGAAGGTGTCACTCCCATTACGGCGGCAATATGGCGATAAATCATTTTGGTTAATTCATATCGCCATTAAATGACTTCCCAGTCCAATAACCCCTCAGTTCAAGTCTTTGTGACCTGCCCGTATTTTATCATACCGCAGAACAGCTCCAAGCAAAACACTTGCCCCGAGTGCGCTGTATCTATGTTAGCAATCTGACCGCTACAGGGTAAGAGCTGACAAACTCACCAATCCTCTGGCGAACAATATTCAGTAGGATTATGGCTAATCCCTGACCGCGTTGGTGTAAAGATCATACTCGTGGGACATCTCCTGTTCGTATAACAGCTGTCATGTCCAGCTCCGCTAATCATAGGCCTCCAAAGCTTACCCGCCTCGTTTCGCGGTAGCGTGGAACAAACATCTGCAGCACTCTGCTCAACAACTGAGATACACTCCTGATTGAACTGAACAGAGGGACTGTCGACTAGAAGCTCCAAGTTAAGTTCACATCCTTTCTCGCTGTCATCTCGAGAGATACGCTGAAATTCTGCTTCGCACTCCGCCACCATCTTTGCCAAGATCTCATCCTTGACATGACGTAGGTCCAGGGTAAATCTGGCTGTATGAGCCATGGTATTCACGCTACCGGGGTCGGTGGTGAAGATGCCAGTGGTTGCTAGACCGTCGAACTTCTTGGCGATGGTGTTGGCGGCGACGATCATCTTGGTAGCGCATAGCACGGGATCTTTGCGTGCGTAGAGAGGTGTAGTCCCTGCGTGGCTATCTCGGCCTTTGACGGTGATGTCGAACCATTTGAATGCTTGAACACCTGTTTCCAGTTGTTAGCCACTGGATGTTATGTTAGGCTGATAAGCGTTGTGTGTACCGTGGACAACACCGATCTTCAAGCCTTTATCCTCCAAGATAGGTCCTTGTTCAATGTGCAATTCAAAATGCGCCGCAAACGGGTTCGATTGGTACGAAGCTGGGTGCTCGCCGCAATATCCTATGCGGTCAAGCTCTTCCTTCATTGATTTCGGATTAGCTGCGAGAACCTCTCTGAGATTCCACGCTGTTTCGAGGGGAATGACATCAGCCCAAACGCCTGAGGATACAGCCATTTTGGGAAACCGAGCACCCTCCTCACTAAAACAATATTAAAATTAACAATAACATGGCATGCGAATCTTGGTTTACTTACTTCGTCCAGTTCACCACTCCAATAGGACCCTCTGTCTCGTACCCATTCTCATTCATAGTCCGAAGAACCTCAAGACCAGATATGACACCCAGAATACCATCGTACCGGCCACCTGTGGGCTGTGTATCGAGATGGGAACCCATCATAACTGGGGGCATATCATTGTTCTTGCCTGGTCGGATAGCAAAAAGGTTTCCCATCTCGTCGATGAAAGTCTTCAAATTAAGAGACTTTGCATAGCTCATGAACCAATCTCTGACTTGTTTATCGGAGTCATCAAGACTCAAACGGGCCATGCCTGTTTCGGTGGGAGCCCTAGGGTTACCATCTTAGTGTTCGGATAGATAATAATCATCGAGAACATAACAGACTTTCCATATCGATGTGCGGCGCCAAATTCGCAACTTTCATGAAGTGACTTTGCGAGACTGGCTTCGCTGATTTTGAAAGGAGGTTGGCTGAGAGAACCCATGACCATAGCTCTGTAAGTCTCGGAGGGGATCGGGAGGCTTGAAACAGTTCCTTGCGTGAAAGGAAGAAGGTCAATGCGCAATTGTTGATAAGGGATCTCTCTTTACAGATACAGAGTTGACCTAAATAGGAGCATGGTTCTTCACTAGTCGACCTTTCTCAAACCGGTCGGCCGTGATATGCCCTCGGTACCGAGAGATGATAGCGGGTCTTTATCGCCCAGCGGCCGTCGGGGGAGGCGACTCTTTTTGGAAGTTCGATACGGATATATGGTTGCGGAAATAACCCCGGCAATCTCCAGCAACTGCTTAAACGCGGGGTTATCCGCATACGTGGAGCATTGCTCATGAATGATCCGAGGATGTCTTCTGGTATTTACTCAGACGTAAGGGGATTATGTCTTGAATGACCGTAGATGCATTGTAATATAACTTGATAGCAAGAGATCAATCTTATCGAGAAGATCTTACTGTATTAAGTCTTATCCTTATCATAACACATTCAGCTATCTTGTTTCCTATCATGAAGAACAAGCTATCAGCCCCGCAACTGGTGGGGAGACATCACTCCGCCGACGGGGTTTACTGCAACCTAGCTATCAAGATAATGCGGGGGTGGATAAGGAACACAGAGCGTCGCCTAACTTCGGACCCGCCGATGGCTTCGGCCAAGGCCCCATTCCCGGCTCTTTAAAAGACATACTTTGGACCTTTATCCGAGCACTTCTCGTCCCCAAGCTCATTGAACCCTCCTATCTCTATTACGAGTTCTAGAGAATCGTCATCATGGAAGCATCCGAGAAGTCAGACCTCAAGGCGCCGCTCGATCAAGAGCTAGACCGGTCTTCAGGCGAGATGAACGAGATCAGTAGCGAAGCTCAGCGAAAGGTCTTATCCAAGTTTGACAAGTTCATGATGCCGCAAATGGCAATTTTGGTCATGTTTGCATACCTTGATCGAACAAACATAGGTATTACCAACCCGGCTCAAGACAAGTATCAACCGACTAACTAAGGTGTTCTCAAGGAAACGCTCGAGTATTCGGCTTTGAGGAAGATACAGGCATGCATGGAACCCAATTCAACGATGTGTCAATGTACTTCTTCATCCCCTACGTCATTTTCGAAACACCCTGGGTTCTCGCTGTGAAGAGATTCGGGCCTGGCCGAGTCCTCGCTATTGCCATCATGAGCTGGAGTATCATTACCCTGGGAACTGGTTTTGCGAATAGCTATGGCGAGATCATCGCCTGTCGAGTCCTCCTGGGATTCTTCGAAGCGGGCCTCTTTCCTTCTCTCACCTTTGTCGTCTCTCAGGTTTACCCCCCCGCGTCGGTAGGAAAGCGAGTTGGTATCCTATACACCTCGATCGCACTCTCAGGAGGTGTTGGTGGACTTATCGCCTACGGAATTCAGTCAATGGGTGCGCGTCATGGCCTGTCAGCTTGGAGATGGCTGTTCATCATCGAGGGTTCCATTTCCCTTGTCGTCGGAGCTGTTTGCTGGCTCAGTCTTCCTACGACTCCAGAAACAGCTTGGTTCCTCACACCCGAGGAGAGATCGACAATGATGGTCATCAAAGAACGTAGCAATCCGTTCAAGGAAACCCAGGCCTTCTCCTGGAAGCAAATTGGCATGGCCTTCACCGATCCACTCGTTTGGCTTGCTTCGGCCTGTTTATTCTGCCCCTCTATCGCTCTTTTCGGCTTTGGCACATTCCTCCCTACCATTCTGAAGGGCCTCAAGTAAGTTCCAGCAAAGCCTCTTCAAAAATCTTCTAACAAGGAACTCAGTTACACCTCTTTGCAAGCAAACTATCTTAGTATCCCCGTATACGTTCTAGCTTCCATCTTTACCGGTATCACGACATATGTTTCGGATCGACTTAACCGCCGAGCTATATGCCTTATACACTCTCCGCTACTAGTCATTGTCGGGTATTCTATTGTCCTCGGCACTGCCCACAAGGCCGTAGGCTTCTTTGCTATGTTCCTGGTCGGAGCTGGTATCTATCCTTTCAACACAATCATGGTAACGTATGTTCAACACTTATTCTATCACAGTGAACACTGGCTAATACTTTGTAGATGGGTATCAAACAACATGCAGCCCGACTATAAGCGCTCTGTGGCAATTTCTATGCTTATCTCTCTTGCAAACATGTCTGGGATAGTTGCGTCACAAATATACCCTTCAAAGGATGCTCCTCGCTACATCAAGGGCAATGCAATCTCACTGGTAGGAGAAGTAATTGCCCTCATTGGCGTCGGGCTCATTTACGCCCTTTTGAAGTATCGTATGCGACAGAAGGAGAAGTTGATTGCAGAGGGCAAAGACAGTAACGGAAAAGAGGGAGACCAAAGCCTTCACTTCAAGTATGTATATTAGAGGGCCTTATATGGTCCCCTCTAAGCGTCAATTATTGGTGAAGCACTATTGCTTTAGTCTAGGTACATTACTCACGAATGGCTACGGTTCAGAATCTCCGTTGCAAATGAAATCGATAGTTAGACCCTGTAATTTGTAATATGAATAAATGTGATCTCCATAAAGCGGTTACTGAAATTGAGATATATGCTTATTATAATATATCATAGTCTGACTAATAAATTGCGTAAGTTATAAACCTTTGTGTAAGGTCTTCTTTGGGCATATAAGACCTCCAGCCCTGAACATTAATAAAGAACACATAAGTTATAGATCACTGAGGCCAGTAGGACTTTCTAAGGCCTAGACTCAGAGATGCAGTAATTAACCATATCCTCGAAGTAAAGAGTACTTGAAAGCCGTTTACTCAATTGGCTATTATATTTTAATTCGAGGAATAACTATAGGTAACCGTTTTTCTGTTATTAAATATCTATAAAAAACAAAATAACCTTTAAAATATTCAATTATAAATAAATACTAGTATATTTAAGTAATAATTAAACTTTCTTATATTTTTTTAATTAATTATAATTTAAAATAAAATAAAATAAGATATTAGCTTAAAAAAAAAAAGAAAGATTTTAGAAAATTAGTAAAAATAATTAGTATACTAAATACAAATATAATTAAACTTCTTTCAGTTTATTAATACCTTAGAATATAGCATCAGAAGATAATTAAGAAAGGAAAGATATCCTAACTATTTGAATAAGACGAAAAGTAACAATCTAGTTATTTCTTATGTTATCTAGTGCCTCTGAAGAAATCCGGGTATACGCATGATTGTGACCAAAAGACTCACTCTTCATCCGCACACAGTCTTCCAACAAAGACACAGCTTCGTCGTATCGCCCCTCATGATACCATAGGATGGATAAATTATGCATGTACCTCAATGTACTTGGATGGGACTCCCCATGTTTCACCTTCGCAGTGTCCAGAACCATGCGCACTAGATCCCCTGCCTCTTCAAGTTGGCCTCTATGATAATATATCTGTGCGAGAAGCTCCTTTGCTGCAAGTGTATATAGATTGTCCTCCCCGAGCATCTCTTTCATGGAGTCTAAAACATGTCTCCCCAGATCCTCTGCCTCGGGTAATCGGCATTGCCTTTCATATATTGCTGCGAGATTAGTCATACTTACGAGTGTACTCTCATGATCTTCACCGAGAAATTCCTTTCTCATCTCTAATACATCCAGCTGTAACAGTTCTGCTTCTTCTAGTCGACCTTGTCCCGTAAGCATTACTGCGAGACTGTTGAGGTTCTCCAAAACGCTCGGGAGGTCTGATTTAGAAAACCCCTGACCAGAGTTCATCATCTGACATCGAATTTCCATCAAGTCGGTTTGCAGCTTGAACGCCTCTTCTTGGCGGCATTGGTTCGCCAACAAATGTGCGAGGTTGCCGATGCTGTCGCAAAGAGTGGTTGCGTCCTTTTCTGTCGAGGCCCATTGAAGTTGTATCGCCCGGGAAAACATACGCTCTGCTGTCAGGTATCTGCCTTGTGAGAATAGACTACTACCAGCGCTATTGAAAAGAATTGATGATGCGTTTTTCAAAACATCCCATTCTGGCTGATAATCAAGTGCTGTTTCGACATGTAGGAGAAGCGCTTGGTGCCGAATCTGGCTCTCATCACTGGGATCAGGAAACGCATGAAGAAGACTCCCAATATACTTGAATAAAAACGCGCCGTGAAGTTGTTGGGCATCCAGCCATCTCCGCATTGCTAATTGAACAAGCTTGTGCATCTCAAACGTATAGGTATTGTTGTCCTGGACTCTCGTCGTGACAAGGCAATAGTCTCGGAGTGTTTTAATATCTTCTTCGAACTCGTTGTGAATCTTGTCTTTGCTGCCATGACAGTCGGTATAATTTAAGGTTCCTCCGAATTCGACACCAGAGCTGTTGAACTCTTCCCTGACTTGGCCTCCTAACAGACTGACGTCTTCTGGATCGAGTGGTCTCCCACCATGGCCAAGACGCTTGGAAGGGTCGAGCATCCAGTCGGGGATCCCTTGACAGTCGAAAAAGCTCATCAAAGAAAGAAGGTTTGCAGCTGACTTTCTATTATTTTGGATGTGGTTGAACGACAGTTGCCATGTTGTAAGGATAGCATTTGAAACTTCTCCATTGAAGAATTGTCGACGCCTGTCACCAGAGTCATGATTTAGGAGGCGAGCCCTCTCTTCCTCGCTTTTACGAAATTGTTCCGCGTAGCTTTCAAGCGATACTAGCGGTGCCCGCATTCGAATAAACACCGCCGCCTGGCTGATGGCAAGGGGGAAAAGGTCGAGCATCTCGACGAACTTTCTTGCAAGGATTGGGTCTGACTCGGTACCCAGTTGGTTGCCTAGCAGTTCTAAGGCTTCATTTTCGTTCATGGGCCCTAGGTCGTGGATCGCTTCCCAAATACCGGTTAATCTATACGCAAGATTTCTGTTACGTGTAGTGGTGAGAATGGACCCGTTGGGGCTTTCTGGCAGATACTCTATCAGGGCCAGTTCGTTGTTCTCGCCTCCTTCAATGCTACTCAGGAACACATTTGGGTCATCTGCCCCATCAAGAATCATGAGCCATCTACCATGTCTTTCTTCAGCCAACCACTCATTCACAAGCTGCAGCATCTCGGGGACCGTTTTGTTGCTAACCGGCAGATTAACTCTCTTAGCAATCAGTTTAAACCCTTCAACAACACGGGCCAGTGTTCCAGCATGAACCCAGAATACCCAGGCTTCGACTATTCTGTCTGAGAACCGATAGGCAAACTCGATAGCCAGCTGAGACTTTCCCACACCACCGAGTCCGGTTAAAGCGACGCGACCAGCTGGCTGAGAGAATTCTCTGTCGATGTAGTCGAAAATATTTCCGCGATTGACAAACTTCGAGTCACGACGGAAGGGAATCCTGGCCGAAGGGGGAGGGGTTGGCTCTCGCACTAGAAGGGACTATTAACAGATTTCACGACTAAAAGAGCGATGGAGGACATTGGAGGTAATGTACCTGGTGGAAGATGAATGGTGGCTTGTATGGTTGCGTTGTTTTGGCCAATTTGGAATCCCTGATTTCCGTCCCCGAAGTTGATGAAAGAAGGATGTCCTGCCATGGTTATTGTGATGTACGGATGTGAAAAGACAGGTTTTCAGCTCGAGGGGAAATAAATCTTGAGAGCCGTGGCCGCACGTGATATCTCCCTTGTTTCAACCTACCCCTCTCAAGCCACAATTACAATGACATGGCAGACGTCTTAGATTGTTCCTACAACTGTCCCAGAGCCACGGACATCAGTTAGGTTTGCACGATGGAACCCTTCACCATTACAGCAAGCGTTCTGGGAATTACCGGACCAGCTTTAAAAGGCGTACAATTGTTGCGGAGTTCTATGCGAGGAATCCGAGATGCACCTAGCGAGATTGCATCGCTTGACGAAGAGCTCTCGACTGTCGAGCAGGCTATTGCCTCTGTTCAAGAGGTGACTGAGCAGCAATGGCAATCTCTCGGTGAATCCGTGGCCACACAATCGAAGACTGGAATAAGCCTATGTCATGAATCATGCCGGAAGCTACAGAACGCAATTGACCGCTGGACTCGACATAGTGATGGTAAAATGCTATCGTGGCGCGATCGAATTATACTTGGCCTTTTCAGACAAGAACAAATTAAGTCAGCATTGTCCCAGCTCCAAAACTGCAAAGGAACGCTTAATTCACTTGTGAGCATCGCAAATTTGTGAGTAACTTAACTATAACGACTTCACAACGCTGATAAAAGGTAGCCGCAATTCCCTCGAACAGACAAGCGCAAACGAGAGGATTTGGGAGCTTGTGTCGACCAAAGAGACTGAGATCAGAAAACAAATCTTGATCGCAGAGAAGCAGCTTAGCGAAGTAAATGCCAGGTTAGGCGGGCTTCACGTTAGGCGGTTGGAGGTAGTCGAAACAGATCCTGACCAGGCGGCTGCCACAGACCAGGCGGGGACTGAGAAATCTGCTATTGAGAGATCTCTCGAACTACTCAGCGCTCTGATCAATAGCATACAATCCTCAGCCAAAGAGGTCACCAAAGATCGAGGACAGACTATCCATACTCTGAGCTTTGGGGCCTACAACAAGGGCATCCAGACTGGAATCAATAACGGCCCTATAAACTTTTCTATAGGAAGGACCGACGGCGATGAGCGAGTTACTAGATAGTGAAATTCAAGAGATATTGCAGACGTTGCAAGATTTTGAGAATGCTCTCGCAATATCATGCCTACTAATGGGTAATGTGAGGCCTTCAATGAAGTGTTATTTGCAGTTAAGACCTGTGGCTAAAAGCTTCTCTTTCCCACCAAACTTAGTAAAACTTAGTGAGGCCTTCAATATTGGGCTCGTGATCTATACGATATCGGATGTCTTTTGCTACAGTTATGGCATCGAGTATCCTGAAGAAAGCATTCTCATATCTCGATTTACTTTCTTAGATTCTACATTGTAGACGGCTTCTTGGCCGCTGTGTAGATCAGGCTGCAGAACAATGTGTTGTATGCGCGCCTCGGCTTCCAGACCGCCTGTTTCAACACACAGAGATCAGTAACGCATCGAACCAATCAAACAAGTGACCGAAATTTATCGGATGAGCTTCTTGTTATCCAACATTGTCTTGTTGAGTATGGAGGACATCATAGCTGGAGCCTCGACCACTGGTGTCGGTTACACAGCCTAGAGGCGGTGAAACCCGATCAATAGGATTCATCGCCGCCGCACCAACACGGGCAATTCATCCTCAAGACGCCAGTTGTTATGAGTACCGGACATAGCCGCATGCCTCAGCTAGCCACAACTGTAAGGTCTGACAGTCCTTGGTATGGGATACGTTTATCTACTACTCGGCTGAGTACTACTACTCATGCATTGCAGTTGAGTCACATTCCCAATTTTCCCCGCCTGCTGAAACGAATTCTCAGCCACAATCACAGTCGTAATCGGAGACGTATAACAATGTCTGAGCTCTGATATGGTGTTATCGTAAACCAAGCTGCATCTAGCTGAAGCGTATTTCAATCCCCCTTTCTTGCCAGGGAATCTGCCCCAACATCTCACGCTTCCAAAGCCTGTCATGTTGGCTCATGGAAAAGATTTGGTGCGGCTGATACAGGCTGAGACATTGCAAGGCGTAGGTGACTCACACAGCCCGAAAGCAGATGGAAGGGATGCTACTAAACATCCGACTTCGGAAAGTAGGTCAACGCAGTCATAACGCCCAGGATAACACTGGCAAGAGGGCACTCGAAGCATAGAAACCTGCTCACTACCAGGTAAGAGATTCGCGCTAATCATCATTATCGCCTGGCTCTTGACCTGTTCGAATTTCGTTCTCAGTATCTGCTTCGTCGTAATTGGGTTAGAATTTGATCGCCGATCAGAAGGATAGTCATTATGACAGACGATCTATCTAGTTTGAGCTTTGATTTGTACATACAAACAAGTTTGCACTGCTGCCTTGCGCCCTGGCTGAATGTACAGGGGGAAGCCCATCCTCGAATCAAGGCATGCTATGGAAGATTTGCGGCCTGGTAACTACATTAGGTATTTTTCTAGTGTTAGTAATACAAATCAACAAATAAAATGGCATTATGGCTTGCATTGCTCCTGTTGTGTAACCCAACAAGCTGAAACTATTGGGTGAGGCTGCTGCGGGCAGAGTTTTCGGCTCCCACATCGATGGGCAGGGCAGCAACAATCATGGATCAATTTCAAACCCAGATCTTCTTTTGGACCCATCCCCAGGAGCCAATCTGGCACGTAGTGGCCGGTCTTAGTCCCTCTTGAGATCTGTTACTGTCCACATGACAATGAACTGCAAAAAGAAATGCAGGCTTCTCGGCCTTGAGAACACTACTGACTATTACAATACACCCTGCATAAATAGCTTCCTGATTTAAGTTTGGAAGAATATGTATTCGCATCTTGAATATGTGACTATTCGGACCTCCGAAAGGCCCGCCCAGCTGGGTTTCCAAAAATCTGGGAATGTGTTTTGTATGTTTTGTCTCATGGCTGCATAAGTGGCGAAGCTAGATTCCGCCTGTACTAACCGCAATCAACAATGGAAACAGGACATTTGCGGACTGAAGCCACGTATTCTAGGCAGCTGAGACTTGTAATTTGGAGTCCTTTTCGCCTCTTGAAGTCGGAGGCCGCGTATTCTAGGCAGTGAAATATCTCTATCTGTGAGATGCACTCTTTCTAGGCGTATTTAAAGGTATCTGTTACCTTATATGCTATTGGTTTCATTACCACAACTATCCATTCCAAGCGCTGTATGCAATATATAATTTGCTGCTAGACATATCAGTAACATGTCTTCAAATAATGGCGATACTCCTATCACGTCAGACGGTCATGATCCTATGGCTCCAGAGAACGCTCCCCCAGGCTTTGACCTTCCGACGGTAGACAATTCTGTCAACCATAGTCAAGAAATTTCATCTAGACCCAAGAAACCCTCATTTACTGAAGGTCCTCCAGAGCCAACATCTACAGAGCCGACATCTACGGAGCCGACGTCTCCCATAGCCCCAGCTACCTGTCCTCTTACCGAACAGGACCTCAAATCCAATGCTCAATCTCCATCCAATATAAGTGACAAACCTTTCCCAGAAAGTGACTCACCTAGCCTACGGAACTGTGCAGTGTCGTCACCGAGCACTGATGGGTGTGAAAGCCCCAGCGAGTCAGAGGCGGACGACGACTCACAGTGCTCTGAGCACAGTGAAGAACCGGAAGATATTCAGGAGGGTATGCTGAAATGGGCCGATGGACTGATAGAAGACGACGACGATTTCGAATCGATAACCGAAAAATCTCCATCTCAGACTGAATGGTCCCGCCAGAAGCGAGATGAGAACCAGAAAAACGAATACCTCGATCGTATCATGTCTATGGTGGGTCATGAGCATGTTAAGGCCTATTTCTTGTCTGTTAAAGAAAAGGTGGATATATCAAGGCGCTGGAATAAAAGCCTAGGTGACTGGAGTTTTGACCTTGTTCTCCATGGAAATGATGGAACTGGTGAGTCTTGTTCGATTAGAATAAATCCCGTGGTCCTCCTCTAACAAAAAGAAAAAAGGGAAACGAAAAATCGCCCAGCTTTATGCCGAATTCTTACACAGCATTGGGGTCGTTTCTGAGCGAAAGTTTGTCATCCAAGAGAGCGATGATCCAGTTGATATGAAGGTTAACAAAAAAGCGACAGTAAGTCCATGCCACCTACACAATGCGTCCCATAATATTAACACTCCTAGGTTGCTTTCTTTGCCAAAGCTGATGCTATTGTCTGCCCTTGCTGTTTCCCAGGAATCATAAACGACTCAGAAACCGACGAGACTCGTACAGTGTTCATTCTGTCGCATAGGAGATTAACAGACAGGTCAAGGCAGGCACTCAACGCCAGTCATAAGTTACGTGACTGGTTTTCCAATTATCTCAAGCTTGAAAACTATGATGAGAAGGACACTTTTGAACTAATCAGACGCCTCTGCAAGGGCAAGCCTGGGTTTGGTGCCGAGGTCAATGGTCTTCTACATATCTTGAGTCGAAGGATATCCAGGCTTGGTGTAAAAGAGGCGGATGAGTTCAAGAATGTACATTCGCTTGCGGAAGAAATTGAGAGGATATGTGGACGCTGGAAAAAACGGACAGCTGAGGCTTGGTTAAACTGGGCCAAGTTGAACTCTCCTCAGGACGGCACAGAATTCGGGTCAGAGATTTCCAACCAGGACAGCCTCATACTTGAGGACGTCCTCGGACCTGAGCCCAAAGATTTCAGGGAAAACAGTCTATCTTGGAAAGAGATTCAGAAGCTGGTTGGCTTGCGGGAAGTCAAGGAAGGTATCGAAAACATCATCGACTTGGCTGAAGCCAACTACCAACACGAGCTTCATGGTCAGAAGCCACTATCTATCAGTCTTAATCGGTGCTTTCTTGGAGCTCCTGGAGTTGGAAAGACAACTGTTGCAACCCTGTACCCCGACATCCTCGCCGAATTGGGCATTTTGTCGAAGGGGCATATAACGACTAAGAAAGCATCTGATTTAATCGGAAGTCACGTTGGCGACTCCGAGGCCAAAGTCACTCAAGCGCTTGAGGATTCTAAGGGTGGTGTATTAGTCATCGATGATGCACATATACTATACCACGAAACTTCAAATCATAATAACGACTCGGATCCTTTCAGACAAGGCGTTTTAGATACGTTAGTCGCTAACGTCTCGGGAAGCCCCGGCGAAGATCGCTGTGTGATTCTCTGTGGATACGCAGACGAGATGGAGAGAATGCTTTTGAAGAGCAATCCAGGTCTGGCAAGGCGTTTCCCGCTTGAAACAGCTTTGACATTCGCGAGTTACAATACCGGCGAGTTATACCAAATCTTGGAACAAAGAATGGAGGAGGAAAACATCGTCGCTTCAGATGAAGCTCAAAAGGTCGCACGCGACATGTTGAGTCGGATGCGTAGGAGACCAAATTTTGGAAACGGAGGCGACGTTGAGACACTTCTTAGTCAGGCCAAACTGCGACGAACCAGGAGGTTAAAAGGTTCTATGGTTGACATCCCTACTCAGCCTCTGGAGCCCATCGACTTTGATCCTGATTTTGACAGACCTGTTAGGGCTGAAAAGAATCGGAATGCTCTTTTCGAGGGCTTCGTGGGATTTAAACAGATTACAGACAGGTTCCAGAGTTACCAAAAGATGACAGACGGTATGCGCCGTTACGGTATCGACCCCAAGCTTTACATCCCGTGGGCATTCATCTTCAAAGGACCCTCAGGGACGGGTAAGACGTGAGTAACCTGGCCATCTTCTATTGGTAATAGATACTCAACTTTCAGCAGTTCGACAGCTCAAAAGGTTGGCAAAATGTACTACGACATGGGACTTCTATCATCAGATGAGGTAGTGACCTGCTCAGTCACGAATCTTATCGGTGAATATGTAGGACATACTGGGCCTAAGGTACTGAATCAGTTCGAATTGGGACTGGGGAAAGTCCTGTTTATCGATGAGGCTTACCGCCTTGTTGGGGATCGCTTTCAAAAAGAAGCTATTGGGGAGCTCGTTGATGCCATGACTAATCCCCGATATGTTCAAAACATGGTTGTCATTTTGGCTGGATACAATAACGAGATGGATAGCCTCTTGAGGTCCAATCCAGGCCTACGGAGCAGGTTCCCTACAGTCCTCGAATTTCCCCAGATGTCACCAGAGGATTCCCTGCAGCTTCTCACGAGATTACTGTCCAAGCTCAACATCACTTTCTCGAAATCTATCACTGATCGCGGTGGCCGACAAAATGACATTATACTCAACCTACTAATGAGATTATGCAATAGTAAAGGATGGGCAAGCGGTCGTGACGTTGAGGCGTTGAGCAGGGTTATAATCGAGTTCATCTTTACGAGGGAAGGCGAATCTGAAGATTTGCCTGGGTCTGAGGGACTTGACCTATCATTTGTGGATCTCATGTCTTGTCTCAAGGGGATGCTAGAAGACCGCGGAGTTGTCTTGCCCTACGTGTGGGATGAGGATGGGAATAAGGAATATGTTTCAAGGGAAGTTGGGGTTGGTAATGTAGTCCCTAGCTAGTAGTAGCCTGCATTCTGCATTTCTAATTGTTCACTGCTTGTTCACTAGAATCACGCCTGGAGCAAAGGGTCACGTTCGCTTATTCCTGTGTTTCGATCATTTCGCACGCGCTAAGATTTAACTAGGTCCATGTGATATTCGAGTTAGCTAACAGACGGCCGGTTCAATGGTTGGATTACATTTCAAGGACAGTCCTGGCTGTTCTAGCTGGACTGAAATGTATTTCTGGAACGCGATGTTATAAGTGGAATGTTTCTCCGTTATGATCTTTAATATTCAAGGCATTACGAAGGCCCTATACAACAACCAACAGTTTAGTAATAGTCTCGGAGCATGATCAGTTAGCATTTCTTCTAAAACGACAACTCCTAAATGCTCAATGACTTTATTAGGAACCTTACATCTGGTAAGGCATCGTTGTCTGCCTTGAGGATTATCTTTATCATTGTATTACTCAAAAGTTAACGCAAGCAAAAAAGCACGGGGACATCCCAGTTCTCTTTGTTATCGATGTCCCTTTGTCTTTAGCTTCCATATGGATATATACCGGGAGGTTGAGGAAGAAAAGTGTCCCAACAAAGATTGCTGCCATGCAAGCATGTGATTCTACATTCCACATACCACTGATATTGACCATATTGTGTAAAATAGTGTTCTCTCACTGACATCTTGATCTCTGTCGTAGAGACACTTCTTTAATCAAGGAATATATAATGTTAACTTAGCATGTAACGAATAATACTCAGAAGCCTTTGATGATTACAATGTGTACCTGAACCCTTCTCTGCCCTCGCACAAGTGCTTGCCCTGATCCGCCTGTCGGTTATTACGCTGGAGCATAAGCATCGTCAAAGCAGCGACTACAACGGCCGCAACATTGATCGCCATGACAGCTACAAGTCCCGGGATGTAGTTAGGTGCATCTTGTTGGCCTGTTTACGGTTAGAGAAGAACTGAACAAAGAATGAGGAGGTACTTACGGAATACCATGCTTGAGTAAATACCACCAATACCGCTAACACTGATGAGGATGCCGGTAGATACTGCACGTCGAGCATCACCCACTATGTTGTTGGCCTGCCAGGCCATTGTTGTCACCACCAGACCATTGGCGCCCGAGACTCCAAGAAATGTCCCGACGTATCTCGGAGTTGGGCTGTTGAGAAATCCTGTCATGCAAAGTCCAATGATACCAATGATACCCTGGAAGATAACAAATGGTCCTCGGAGCCTCGTCTTATCAGCAAGCCACGAGATACTCATGGCCTCCACAACTGAAAATAGAGCTGGGGGAGTACTGAGGATAAAAGAAAGCTCAACTGAATAGCCCAGACCACCTCTTAGAATAATGGGTAGGAAGAACAAGAATGCGTAGACTCCAACGGCACCGGCCATGTACATAAGCGAAAAAGCCCATGGTTTCCAATCAGCCGCCGTCTGAAAGAAAATCTTGGCCGTGACCTTTTCCCGCTCCTCGGGTCCGCGGTCCTCAGCGAGTCTTTCCTTGACGAACGCACGTTCTTCGGGGGTTAAAAATGTGTTTTTATCGGAGTCGGGAAAGTCGACGATGATGAACCATGAGCCTATGCCAGCGACGACTGTAATGGCTCCTTCAATGATGAAGATCCATCGCCATCTGCACCGATTAATACATTGTCTCATATTGAGTCGTCAACTAATTAGGACTTACCCTTTGTAGTGATGATGCTTGGCAATCTGGATGAGGCCGTATGCAAGGATATTTGCGAAGGCCGAAAGCGCAGCAGACGTCAAGAAAAAACCCGCCATGCGTTTCTGCACCTCGTATCGTTTGTACCATGATGACACAAGATACACACAACCTGGCGGTGGTCAATATGGGACTCATATCACGTCGGAAAGAACAGGAATAAATACCTGGGAAGAAACCAGCTTCCAAAATACCCAGAAGGGCTCTTAATACAGCCAGACCCTCCCAATTGCTGAGGAAGCCAATACCCAGGGACACCAAACCCCAAGCAAAAGCCAGAAAAGCAAGCCAATTCGCAGCACCGAGTTTGTGGATAAACGCATTGCTAGGAACCTCAAAGATAATGTAACCGATGAAGAAGACCATCAAGGAAATAGAAGCACGGCTTCCTTCGGCAAGACCCAAATCTTCATCCATTCCCGAGATACGAGCGACGGCAATGTTGGACCGGTCTACGAGAGCGATGGTGTAGAGACATCCTAGGATGGGTAAGAGTCGAGCATCGACTTTCCGGAGAACTCTCTTTTCGAATTTGGCATCATGAGTGGTTTGGATCTCATCTTTGATCTCGAGTTGTTCTAATTCGTGTTTGTCTTCAGACACGTCAATGTCTTGTTGGGATGGCATCGTTATTATGAGTGAAGAAGATAATGTGGGTGAGATGATCAGCCCATGTAGATGTTGATTGTGGGGGGCTAAGTTTATATGTGCTTGGCTTGCTATGGCTGCAAGGGGGTTGATCCTGAACCATAACCGATGTCGGAGATAACTATCGGCTATGGCCATATTCGGGTGCATTTCTCATGAAGTCATTGACTCAGTCATACCCAAATTACGCGGGGTAAACTGCATCCTTCGCTCCGGACTCGCCTATGTATGTCTGCCCTTCCCCGGATAAGCATGCGGGGAAAAAGAAGCATGGATACCTTCTTTCTCATATTGTGAACAGTGTATCCGATGCTCAACTGCGATAAGGTTATTCGTATAAAATCAGCTTAGTAAATAAATACATGACTGTTTAGTAACAACGAATGCCCGTCGTTTATATACCAACTATATTCACACTTCTATTCCTCATTTGGCTCATCGACCACCTTCCACGCCAAGTCCAGTCCCTCCCGCACATACAAGTCATCCTCACCCGGCTCGTCCATATCACCAAAACCATCTCTCAAACTCGGCACATACTCATCAACACCCTTGATGACCTTCAATCTCGGCAGCTTCTCATCCTTCTTGGCAAGAAGTTCATCAATATGGTCGTCCACATCTAGATTATTCCCCCGAACATATCCATAGATGCAGAGATACTCCAAACTAGGTGGCAGGCCATCTACCAGTCGAAAAGGTGCAGGCTTTAGGAGTCTGGTAGGAGCTTTCCATTCTCTGTCAGAACCCAGTAATGTGATGATGCTTATGCTCAGATGCGTAAGCTCAGAAAAGTCGTGTAGTGAACCAATAGTCCGCCCATACTCTTTGGAATCGGTTTTCTCAGACTCGACACTAATTTCCATGTCAAGGGCCATTCGATCACGCCCATAGCTATCATGCTGACTCTCCACAAACCAATTATCCTTATCATCCTCTTCCTCTTCCTCTTTAGGATCCCAGTACCTATCGCCGATCTCCTGAACAACCTTATCAAGGTCAATGTCCAACACTCTTAAAGAGTTTCTATGCGCAGAGAGTGCCTGTCCAATTTGGAACGGTCGGATAAAGGGTTGGCCACCGTCGGTACCCCACAAGCCACCAAGGGAAAGCTTGAGTTCTTCAAGTGCTTTGGGAATTGAGATCATGACAGCCAAGAAGTTGCCCGAGATATCGCAATGGGTGATCTCCATCCTTTTCATGTTTCCTGTTCCAGGAACAAAGAAAGTGCGGTCCGCTTGGTATTCTTGAATCGCGTCCATGGCCACTGATTCAAGAGCTGGTAGTCGATGTACCAACTGAATGTATTGAAGAATCTCGATAGTACCATATACCCTCTCGTCGGACGAATTACTGGTAATGAAGCGGACGTTTTGAAGCTTCTGCAGCGGAGGATTCTTCATCTGTCCGTAGTTCGCTTTGAGCAGATAGTCCAGAATAGGTTGCTGGTAGAGGTATTCGGCAAGATAAAGGCTAGTAATGTTTTCGCATAGGGAGAAGAGAAGAATTATCATAGCACATGCGAACTCGCTTTCGTTTCGGATTCTGAGACCATACTCGCGGCGCTTCCAATCAAGGCTCTTGAGGACCTGCGCAGTCGCTTCATCATCCAAGTCCAAACGACCAGCGTATCTCTGCAGTCCGAGTTCCGGCGCATCTAGAGCTTCATCATATCCCCCAATTTTATCAACATCAATTTCGTCTGGTAGGGGATAATTGGCATATCTCCAGGGCCACGTGTCGATCACAACCTCAGAAACAGCCTTTGCCCGGGCTGGGTCTTGAATAAAAGTTTGAAGGAGGCGATATAAGCGATCTACGTCTTCGGATGACGTGATTCGGACGCGGGAGTAGTTGGGAGAATAGATTTTATGGGTTGACATGGCATGGTGGGAGAGTCGGAATAACCGAGAGGCAGATGAGGGAAATAGTGGTCGGCGTAGCAAGGACCCTGAGCGGGCTGCTTGGAATGTCTTTGTGAGAAGCATGTTTATACGTGATGAAGATAACTGCCACTGTTAATGCTTATGGCAAATTAAGGAGTTAGCATGGGGTCGTGTTTGTTTCAGCTAGCTACCTAAGTTAGCGTATAAGCGGAATAGTTCCTGTCAGCAGCGGAAATAGTCTAGGTATCGGCTCATCGTGCACCGCAACAAGATAAGCCACTTACCCGGTAGCTGTAATTTATTCTTGCAAGAACTACAATAGCAGCAACAAATACAATCAGGAGTCTTAATAATCTCATTTTCAACCTTTGCATGGATTATTATAATTCTTTATGTATCTATTTTTAAGTTAGTGTTATCCCTAAAAAAAACTCCAGGAGATTATTATTGGAGATATATAAAGGTTATATAGATTTGAAACACAATGGTACTCTTGTCGGTTGCGCCAGCTCGTGATCTCTGCAGAAAAATAGCTCGAGTTTGCTTAAGCAAATCTTGGCTTAGTACTTATTAACACAGTCAATTCAAAACATTACATATCCCGTGGAACCCTTAGTTAGCAACTTGGTCATGTTGCAATATTTGCATTTATTTATATCCTAGGCCTCTTAAGCTGTGGCGCTATAAGTCGCTAAGGAGGTAGCTTATTTTACGAAATATGTTGTCTTTACTTCACTAACTTGAGACTTAGATAAACGCTTGGATAGATATGACAGATATACCGTAGAAGGACCCTAAGGGCGTTCTCTAGGTCATATAATCTCAGCGCCGTATTGCCGTGTCTTATCAAGTTTCCCCGGCTAACTATAGGAGATTAATCACAGAAGCTCCTCGACGGTGCGTTCTAGTCAATTAGTACGTTTTCTCATTTAAGGCAGTGCACAGTCTCATTGCCGCGTTGCCGCGTTTCAACGAATTTCCTCGACTGCTACTAGTGCTGAACAGGATTAGTCAAGGTGTATTTGGACCTATGGGGAGTCAGGGAGGTCAAGTTAGGATGATCGGCACCCAACGGCCGAGAAGTAATAGCGCTAAAGCAGAACTATTGAATCCACCTGAACCATCTCCTGGCCTTGCACCTCTGCCGCTCATACTTCAACTCTTGATACGGACAAGAATAAGAAGCAAGGGGCTCCCTTTCATAGCGCACTACTCAGTACCTTTCGTTCTTGCTCCTCCATCGCTCATTACTTGTCTTTCAACCACATTTATTTTTACCGATTTGTCGCGTTATTAATATCATGATTTCCAAGAAACTGGTTCTTGCTTTTGTAGCAAGCTGCTGCCTATCTGGCTCTATCGCCGGCCCTTGCAGAGTCAGTTCTAAGTCTGTCACCTCGTCTGCCGAGGCACCTACTACTACCTTGGAGACTTCCTTTACCACCAAGACTACGCTCTATTTTTCTTCAACAGAGGACACGACTACCACCATAACTCAGTCGGAGAGCAGCACCGAGGCAACAACTGCTGCTCCTACAACAACAACTGCCACTACCAATGCTGCTACGACTACTATAAGTGCCGCCCCCACAATAACAACAACCACAAGTGCCGCTCCAACAACAACTGTCACTACCAATGCCGCTACAACTACGACAAGTACCGCTCCCACGACAACAACTCAGGCTTCCCAGTTTATTCCTTGCTCGGGAGAGCTAGACTGTCTCGGAGCCTTTCCGCCTGGTATTATTGCCGTTTGTATCGGTGGCATTTGCCAAGAGATTGCACCCTAGGTTTCTTAGAGGTAATCGTTCCGTTAAGCCAATATTTTCAACATTTCTCCTGTAAACACGCAATTGTATATCTTTGGCTCTTGCAACTATTGGCAGACACAGGTTAATGCCTATGTGCTAGTCTGATCTATGGTATAAATAGTAATTTCTTGGATGTGAAATAAAATAATAAAAGATAGGCAATTTATAGTCCTTTTTATGTAGGCTATTCTGTTACTGAAAAAAAACCAAGACTTCTAAATATAAAGATTTAGCTGCCTTTGTAACAGTTTATACTACGTACGGCGGTAATTCTGATGTTATTCTGATCACTCGAAATAATAAAATGTACCCAGCTAAAAGAGTTTAACCAAACATTTGCTTGATGGCCCGCACGTGGTCGAACCAAGGGGTGCCTGACGCAGTGACCCTTCAACCACGTAAGCAGTATTAAGGGCTTGATAAATATGGATCCTATTCGGGCCAGAGAAGCACTTGCGTATCACTCGCTTGCTGCACAATTTACCTATTTCTCGTTACAGGCGAAAACTAAATTACACTTTTCTTGAAGCCATTACCTCGTAGCTTGCCTTACCTGCATAGGTGTCTTAATTTCGCGACCCTGCATACCTATATCGCAGTCAATCCAAGTTTACCTGAACGAAAATTGCAAGCCTCACGAAATGTTAAATATCCAATCAGAAGCTAGGAGAAGCGCCGACATAAGCGCCAAGAACTCAATGCGGTTCCCAGTGCGAGGTGGCGTGCTCCGAATCACAGAGCCTAAATAGGGCGCAGCTGGCTTACTTTTGTCTGGTTGGATTGGCATTGTTAAAAGTTGAGAGTTCCTTTTGTAATTTTCTAATTAGACCCAAACGCTCGACTTGTCCGCGTGGGTTGGCCACAATGACAGGTTCTTGCTTGTACAACTGCTCATCGCATCCCACCTCCATTGAACCCTATGGCGACGTAGCGGGCGTTGGTGTACTAAACCCGTCTACTTTTGCAGTCGATAGAGCACAGCTGACAGGTTTCCAGGTTACAATAGCCTTTGTTGTTACCGCGTGGATGGTTGTCTTCTTGCTCATAGTCTATTATCTGGCTGCCTATAACGCTGAATTAGACCCTTTTCGAAATGAGACAGAAAGGACGCCATGCAAATATCCCAACCCAATTGATATCACGGTCCTCACTATGGCTCGAAAGCTACCAGGTCTCAGCCAACTTCAAAAGTCAGAGTTGCTTAGATCTAACGAGCTCAAATCCGCACTGAACAAAGTAGGGATAATTCTACGCCCTTCGTAGACCCAGTATCCACTAATCCTAATTACTCCCAGTGCATAATTACCTTTGCCGATATTCAAATCTTTACCGGAATAGCTATTCTCATTAGCGGATACATAGCCCTGAACTGTGGCCTGTCGTCCTACCATTGGCAGTTAATTGTCTACCTTGCATGGCTTGCTTCAGTAACTCACCTGGCGTCTTTGTCATTTCTTCGCAACCATCTCGCGAACAACATCGACCAGTTCATTTGGCGTATAATAGCCATGTTCATTATGCTAGTCCTCCTAGCAGTTGCCATCGGCCTGACGGGTCATTTTGACGGCGCGACTGATGACGTGCCTGGAGACGAGCCTGAGAAGCTAGCCTACTATGCTGCATGCTACTTTCGCATGCCACTCGATACGCGGACTTTGGCATTTGAGTCTATGCTTAAAATGTTAATACTTCTCGTGTATGGGTTCTCTATTCGCCTGGCCAAAACGTCGAAAACCTTCGAAGGCTGGCTTCGAAAGATAGGTGCCAGACTTAGAAAAAAGTCGACCAACCGACAACGCGGCGAAGGATCGGGTGCTCTTGAATGGGATCCCCGACCTAAAGACAGGCTGATGCGAATCAAAGTCTTGCTACTCGACCCATTCATTATTGCTTTCTATAGCATGATAAACATCCATATTGATCTGCTTACGTCTTTCCTAGCAGAGGTATGACATCCCATTCCTTTCACATGCGGTATTGTCACTGAAATCTGACGTCTTCCTTGCAGGTCTACTGGGTGACTTTTGCACTTATCTGGGGTAGTAAAAAACTATTCTCCACCCGAAAACTGGGACCTGGAGAGGAGAACGAATGGACATTTGGGCAAACCCTGCCTCTCGTATTACTGATAGCACCACTTGCAGCAATTATTGAACACTTCTCTTCTTCTAGAAAAAATGACAGCAAGAAACATCACCAAAGAAGAAGCGGAATGGCAATACGCTTTCTCAATCAACTAGAGCGTCAGGAGGCTCGGGGAGGCGCCGAGATGGATACAGATCAGGAACACACCAGATCACAGTTATATCGAGGATTCGAGATTGATATAGATCATGGGCACATTAGGTCTTTATTATATCGAGGAGCATTCTTCTTGGCAGCTTTGAGCTACTTCGAAGCCGGCCTGTTTTTCGTCACGGACATCGCACAGGGCATACTTGCTCCAATCTACTCGTTTCCCTTTTTTTTTCTAGTTTTCAACCCGGTTCTCCAAATCTTTTTGATTGTCTGGATACTGTGGATACCCAAACTCGGCTTCACCGCATTTCTCGAGGTATCGGCTAATGCGATCGTCCTTCTCGCAATGACACATATCTCAATATCGGCATATCTTGATGGACCAGCACTGGTCCCGCGTCCGTCATCCCTTATACAAGATGAACACAATCTAGCCTCGACGTTATATCGAGCTGGAATCTCTATGGCATTGCTTTTGGCCGCGTATCTCACTATGGTGGCGACCTTCATACTACACTATCGGCTTCGAGCATTCCGATTAAGGGCCCTGCTAGCGCCGATGCCATCCCTGATCGTATTTGGATTGATTCGAGTAATGGCATTAAGATTGGGGATCTTTTCCTACTTATGGTTTTTTACCTACTCTGGCATTCTTTGGGTGATAGAGGGAATCTGGATTTCTTTTGAATGGGTAGTTGAAACACGTGCTTTCCCCCGAAAATGGGCTAACTACCTCAGGGCCATGTTAGCTTCCTTTATATTAACCCCTGGTATTAGTATCTTGCTTATCCGTTTAGTTATAATTGGCCCGTCTTTTGTTGGACGTGTTATTTTCTCGTGTAGCATATGGATATTTCTGGGCTTACTTATGACAGCAATAGGAATCAAGCCGGGAAGCCGGGCAGGTTAATTAACATAAAAGCTTATTATGTGGACTAGCGAGTGATTAATCGGCTGTACTGAAAGGAGGAGGAAGAAGAACAAATGGAAGCCAGCGGTGGAAAAGACATATAGTTGGTTTACTAGGCCAGCTGAATTTTGTTTTGTTTGGGTTTTAGCTGGTTATAGAAAAATAAAAGAAAATATTGTTTTTAAAAAAGAATTATATAGAGAATAAGTCTAGGCTTACTTAAGTTATATAAAATATAACTAATAGTATATTATAATCTAGCCTTTATATTTGCAAAGTCTTAGTAAATTTTATATTAGCTTATTACTTTTATATTATAAATTAGCTATTAATTAGCTTTATATTAATAGTAATTTATAAATTAAATATTTATAATATATTTTATTATTATAAGTATATCTTTATATATATATAAATAACTGAGATTTTTACGCGTCTTTTTATATTAGGCCCTTGTAACCTTCTATTGAAAAATACTGATTTTGTTAGAAAATATATACTTGCGAAAGACTCGGATTATAATTATGCTAACGAGTGTCTGGCTCAACTCAACACTTGACTATGCCGTGCTTTGACCTCTGGTAAGGTTCTACAGATGAAGAAGCAACAGAGATAGTAATGTGACTCGACGAGTTCCAGATGGTTAGGGAGACGGCCAATAATTATAATCTCTATAAGCGCCCGGAAATATCCGGATCTGACAAGCTTACTTTTTGGTTGGTGGGGTGTCAAAACAAGGGTCTCGTAAGTCTTACGTTGATTTGCTGGTGTTCAGTAACCCTGGTCCTGACTGCGAATTGCTAACTTGTTATCACACAAGTCCTGCACAATACCCTTGTCGAGCCAGGTTGACAAGAGGACCTAATAAAGTCTTGTGTCTGCCCACGAACATTCTGCTATCCCCGCCCGCACTGCTGCTTTTCTTACCCAGGACATTTTTCCTGATAAGAAACGGTCCAAATCTGCTTCTATTGCATACACCAAGGTCACTCACTATATTGACTTCCCAATGGATAAGAAGAAGAAAAGTCACGACAATCTGACTCACAGTGATTATACTGTGGGGTGGATCTGCGCTCTGCCGAAAGAGCTCACTGCAGCGACGGCTATGCTGGATGAACATCACCCAGACTTATCGAAACCATCGAATGACAACAATGCATATACCCTTGGATGTATTGGAGGGCACAACGTTGTCTTGGCTTGCCTACCTAAGGGTATGATTGGAAATGTCCCAGCAGCAACAGTTGCCAGTTGCCTAGTAACTACTTTCCCGTCTATCAAGCTGGGTCTGATGGTCGGCATCGGGGGTGGTGTTCCGTCTAACAAAGTGCGTCTCGGTGACGTTGTCGTTAGTACAACGTCTGGTGCATTTCCGGGCGTTGTTAAGTGGGACTCTGGCAAGGTTCATGAGAATGGGAATTTTGAGAGGACCGGATCGCTGAACAATCCTCCCCAGTCGCTTCTCACAGCCCTGCCAAAGCTCAGCACTGCCCATGAGATGTCTGGGAGCAAAATCCCGGATTATCTTGAAGAGCTCAAGCAGAAGTGGCCGAAACTTGCCTCGAGATATTTGAGGTCCGACTCACTCAAAGATGTCTTGTTTAAAGCAAACTATGCTCACGTCTTGAAACCCGTTCAGGATGACGAGGAGGAAGACGAGGAAGAAGAGGAGAGCTGTCATTACTGTGACAAAGCCATGACTGTTATGAGGAAGCCTAGGGAAATCCAGATTCATTACGGTCTCATTGCATCTGGAGACAAGCTCATCAAGGACGCTACTTCGCGGAACAAGCTCAACAAAGAACTTGGAGGCCATGTGCTCTGCATTGAGATGGAGGCCGCAGGACTGGTGAATCAATTTCCCTGCCTTGTCATCCGAGGTATCTGTGATTATGCAGATTCTCACAAGAACAAGGACTGGCAAGAGCATGCCGCCATTGTGGCCGCCGCATTTGCAAAAGAGCTTCTGCAATATGTTCAAAGCAACGATGTAGAAAAGGAGAAGCCGATGAAGGACATGATACAAGATGGTTAGTCGATATCAGGTCCGGTCAGTGGCCAGTTTTAACTTAGCTCTAGTTTATTCAATCGTAACCGAAACACGAGAAGATGTCAGCCAAATAAGGTCCAAGCAAATAAGAGATAACGCCATCCATGTCCTCGACTGGCTCACAAAAGTCGATTACGGGTTGCAGCAAAGCCATTACCAACGCATCCGACAATCCGGAACTGGCAGTTGGCTTCTTGAATCTTCAGTCTTCCGCAGCTGGCTAGCTACACCTAACCAAACTCTGTTTTGCCAAGGTATCCCAGGGGCAGGTAAAACGATCGTTACATCAATTGTCATCGACCACCTCGATTCAAAGTTTCGCAATGACCTGAGTATTGGCATAGCATATATCTACTGCAACTTTCAGCGTCATGACCAGCAGAACCTTGATCAGCTGTACGCCAGCCTTTTAAAACAACTTGCCGCTAGCATGACTTCTTTGTCGGAAAACATTATCAGTCTTAAACATGGTGGTGGGAGCAGAAGAAGCTATCCAACGACCCAAGAGATCCTCGAAACTCTGCAAAAGACCATTGCACAGTATTCAAGAGTGTTCGTCGTCATCGATGCACTTGACGAATATGGTGTGACTGGAAGCTCTCGCGAAAGCTTCCTCACCCAGCTTGCTCAACTTCAGAAACAGTACGAGATTAACGTTTTTATGACCTCTCGTTTCAACACGACTATAGACTTGGAGATTGATACAAACTTCAAGTATGTCAGTAGGCTGGAGATTCGTGCAGATGCCAAGGACATGGCCAGATACATCGAAAGCAAATTGAACACATTGCCATCTGCCATTAAGAACAATCTAACGCTACGAAAGGATATCATAAAGAAAATTTCGGATTCTGTGAAGGGAATGTAGGTCTTCTGTTGATCAGAAAGCGAACTAAAAATAACAGCTCACAGGTTTTTGCTGGCGAATATATATCTTAACTTACTAAGCCACAAACTGTCAGAGACTGAGATACTCGATCAACTGACCGCATTTCAGGAACTTGGAAAGAGCGAGGGCGAGGATAGTATGACTGCGGCGTTGAACAAAGCCTACTGTCAAACGATGGACCGGATCAACCAACAAGAGTCGAGCCACGCCATACTTGCCAAAAGAGTTCTATATTGGACTGCACACGCCAAGAGAGAGCTCACGATAAAAGAACTCCAACACGCTTTGGCAACAATGTCAGTACAACGCGAAGCTTACAAAAAAGATTTGCCGTTTGAAGAGACATTGGTCGCAGTCTGCGCTGGGCTCGTATCTGTTGATGAGGCAAGAAATATTATCCAGCTAGCTCACTACACTGTCCAAGAATACATCAACCAAAGACCCAACGAGTTGTTACCAGCCACTGAAGATGACATAGCGAGGACTTGTATCGCCTATCTCTCGTTTAGCTCATTTCGACCACACTCTTACACTGGCTGGCACTACGCCTCTCCTTGTGGCTATATATTCCCTTACAGGGAAGCCCTGGAAGAGGAATTACAACCATACCCATTCTATGACTACGCAGCCATGAATTGGGGACATCATACCCGCGGATCATCAATTTCGAACAACGAAGTTCTAGCAGCTCTGAATAGAGAAACAGGTCTCTTGAACTCGGATATAGTGCTGCTGTGGAGTGACAGCAGTGGATCACCGTCAGCGACGAATCTTCATCTCGCGGCATATTTTGGATTAGAAGGGGTCGTTGATAAACTGCTATCAACAGGGTTGAACCCGGATCCAATAGACGGCAATGAAAACACTCCACTATGCTATGCAGCAGCACATGGTCATAACAAAGTTGTGAAATTATTAATTGAGAAAGGCGCAGAAACAGACGCTCAAGATGTGCCGCTTACACCGCTCTCTTTGGCCGCACGCAGTGGGCAAATGGATGTTGTACGGACCTTACTCGGCAGCCAGAATGATCAAGCATCCCCTTCTGCCAATGCAGACGACCCCCACTTGAAGCCTTTATCATTCGCAGTTCATGGTGGTCATGAAAGTATTGTTCGCCTGTTGCTCGAAAAAGGACCCAACCCTAATCTTCACCCAGAACCCAGAAGTGAGATAGATGAATGGGGTCTTCTAGCAAAGGGACCTTTGTCAATCGCGGCACAGAATGGTAACAAAAGAATGGTCGAACTGCTATTGTTCAAAGGGGCTGATCCCGATTCCAAAGGGTTGAAGCATACGCATTGCTATGGAAGAACACCGCTGTCATTTGCAGCAGAGAAGGGGCATAAAGGAATTGTTCGGTTGTTGTTGCGCAAGGGCGTGGATGCGGACTCTGAAGATATGAGGGAGGGTTGCCATGGTAGAACACCGCTATCTTTTGCAGCAGAGAACGGGCATACAGCGATTGTTCGGTTGTTGTTGCGCAGGGGCGTGGATCCGGATTCTGAAGCCATGGGAGGCAATCACAATGGGAGAACACCGTTATCATTTGCAGCAGCGAATGGATATCCATCTGTTGTGCAACTTTTGCTCGCCAATGGCGCCAATCCTAACTCAGAAGCGAAGAGTGAGAACTTTGGTGTCCAGACACCACTATCATGCGCAGCACAACGCGGCCATGAGCATGTTGCAAGGTTGCTGCTACAGAATGGAGCGAACCCGGAACCCACAGTCTTCCTTACAAGCAAGGGTTCAAGGCCGCCATTCCTACTAGCTGCAATATATAGACATGAATCCATCATGAAATTGCTACTCGAAGCTGATATAGTCCACATAGACTTGCCGGAATTTAATGGTTTTATATAAGGTTTTTTTTTAAGCATATAAGACTTTTAGCCCTAAATATTAATAAAGAATACATATTATTATATATAAGAATTATACCTAACCCCCTTATAATTACCTATTTTAAAGCTTTTTAGCTAAAAAGTTAGATCTTTTAAGATAACTAGGAAACCCTCCCTAATAATATATAAATAAGAGGCCTGCCTAGTGCCTCTCTATATAAGGAAAAATATATATAAAAAAATAATAATAAAAATACCTAAAATAATATTACTAATATAATATATTTATGCCTTAATAAGTAATTAGCCTATTACTAATTATACTAATTTTATATTTATATAAATTAATTTTACTTTTATTAAAAAAAAAATATATAAAGATTTTAATAAAAAGCCTAGCTTTAAGATTCTTTATTAAGTTATTAAATACTAGGAAATTAAGTAAAAGAACTTAGTAAAAATTACTTATTTTAGCTATAATATTTACTTATATATTTATATAATATTAAAGTCTAGGAAAAGGCATAATAAGAAAGAAAGAAATATACTAGAAAAAAATAAGGCTATAGTAATTAAGAAAGTAAAAGAAAATCTAGCCTAGGCTTATATTATATTAGATTTATAAAAAAAGGTTAATACTAAATTACTAGAAGTCTAATATTAAGTTACTATATAAAGTGACTTATAAGGGGAGGAAAAGTTAGATTGCAAAGGTTTTAGAGGAATTAGTTGACTAGGTTTCTAGTTGAATTAATAAAGCTTCTTTTACATAAAGTTGGAACAATATGGGAATTTAATGGACGTACACCGCTCTCTTTCATGGCAGAGAAAGGACATGATGCCATGATTCGATTGTTGCTCCAGAAAGCAACCCATATGGACTCTCGAAGTCTCGTTGAAGCAGCGGATTCCATAGGAAGATCGCCTCTGTCATATGCTGCAGAACAAGGGCATGATTCCGTTGCTCGGCTCCTCATCGAAAATGGAGCCAATGTGCAATCAAAATCAACGGACGACCCCTACATTCCAGGAATCGGAAGGACACCGCTATCGTATGCTGCGGGGGAAAATCATCAAGGTGTTGTCCAGCTGCTGCTCCAGACAGACCAGGTCGAACCGAATTGTGCGGACGATGACGGTCGTACTCCCCTCTCGTATGCTGCAGAGAAAGGACATGGAACCATCGTTCAGTCGTTGATCGAAAGGGGCGTGGATTTGAATTCAAGGTGCACTTCTGACAGACTTAGGGACATGGGTAGAACTCCATTGTGTTTTGCGGCCAAGTCAAACTCCGAAGAGGTTGTCCGATTATTAATCGAGAACGGGGCTGACGTTGACTTGCCAGATGCTACAGGGTGTACACCTCTATCGATAGCCACTTTGCATTGTTGCCAGGAAGTAAAGAGATTATTGATAGAGGTAAAGCAGAAGAACACTGCATCAGAAGGGGGATAGCGACTTAAAGTAGCTTTGAAGAGAAGACAATGGAGTGAACACATGTATCGTAATTGTCCAAGTCCGCTTCTCGCTTTTATCACATTATTATCTCCGACGTCGCTAGCTTCACCTTTCTCAATATTGGCATTTTGATTACTTTATTTCTTGTGAATATTAGTAGCGTACTTTTATGTGAGGTATTGCAGCTCAAAACATCGCAATATCGTCAACAGATTCAACTGTGAAATTGAGGAAGCGTCTGTAGGGGTGCCTCACTGGCAGTTCTCAACGTTGAAACCCCATCATAAATCATAACAAGTGATTCTTGAATGACTTCGTTTTCCTCTCTAGCAGGCTTAGACAATTGCTCTAGCATCTAGCCCTAGTGAAACGCTCCATCCTCGAGGGTACCCTGTACTAGTAGAACACCACTTGAGCGTTGGCTAAGAAAGGTGGAGGAGGTATGCTCTCTTAACTCCCTTGGATAGGGCATCGATAATTTAATATATATTGTCTCGCTGCCAAATGCCTTCCCCCAAGCACAAAGAGAACACTGTTTCAAAAACCTGCGAAGGCTGCGAATGTGGTGGTACACCTATAGCATCGAGGCCCTAGCAATATTGGGTCTGCTCTGCGGCCATTGGATTTGATGGACACTGGTACAGGCCAACAGACGATGTGAAGTCGTTGTCTTTAGATACCGCTAGACTACTCTATTGGTAGCGAAAAGATTCAATGTCAAGCTCCAAAATGGTATTTTCCTTCGTATAAAATAAGCATTCTAGGAAGATTAAATCGCTCTGTCCAAGCCAAGCTTGAGCCAGGTAGTTTTTTTTAATAATATATTCGTGGCCAGTGTCCCCAATCCAGCCGCAAATTTCAGCAGCATTGTATCTGGGCGTGTCGAGGTAGTATTCGCTCTATGGCTCAAATTTCGTTTTAACAAAGCAAACCAAAGATCGGCTAGTTTGTCTATATAATGGCGATCATGATCTTAGTCCCGGGTTGAGTAGCCATATACCACGCTCGACGTCTCCATGCACAATGTCGCAGTCGTGCAGCGCACGGATGCCCATTGCAACATCCAGCCTGTCGATCAAATTTAGGCCCCTTTTCTAGAAGAATCTTGCTAGAGTACTAATGGATAGTAAGGCTTAACTAGATAAGGTTGGATACCAAAACTTAGAACCGGCCCCAACCAATGGCCGAGATGATACAACTATAGGATCGTAGTTTGGTGCCGTCTGTGACCTGTAAAATCTATCGACGAGAAGAAATCTTCTCGGAAACTCTTTAAGATCGAATCTATATTAAATTTTGTGCTTAGGATCCCTGAGTGTAGCAATTGAGATACTGCATCCCCCCCCAAATTCACCTGTCTAGATAAGTAGCCTCTGCGCATGTTTCTGTAAAGCTTTCCTCTTCAAATGGAAACTGCACTACATAAAGGACTTTTATTAATCATTAGAGTGCTTGATGCACCTTCTGAACTCCTGAAGTATTGTGCTCAATATACTCTTTTGTTTTATTGTGTATGACCAGGTTGGGAAAACAAGTTGTGGTTCGCTGTAGGGTAATCTCAACCTTACCCAACTTGAATTCTCTCAGGCACTTCTCTGAGAGATAGGTATAATCTACACACGCCAGTGGTCATGGGATGATCTCACGTCCGAGCTTTGAAAAGACTTGATGGAAATACAAGGTAGCTAGATTATCGCGTCTTGTGGATGAGTAGTAACTAACGCGACCCGCTGCCTGAAAGCAATCCAAGGATACGTTTTCTCGCAAGCTTCTTTTTTCTCTTTTTGGCCCCTTTTCTTAATGAACCAGTCGATCACGATGCCATGCATATATTTCTCTCAGTTCCTACCCCATGAAGTTAGACCAGGCTCGAACATGGCGGAGTTTTACAGCCTGTGCTTAGGACTGAAGGATAAAAGCATGTTTCATTCCCGTCCGAGGCTACAAAGACGTCATATAGAGTTGATTATGAGTGAAATTATCAGATTGTCCTCGGCTTTACCTTGCATTAGATCATACAGCGTTACCCACCACTGAGCGGCCCAAATTTGATAACTGAATCAGTGATCGACTAGATTGGAAACAACTGGCTGGTC
This sequence comes from Fusarium sp. NFCCI 5145, assembly GCA_033439405.1. Lineage (NCBI taxonomy): Eukaryota > Fungi > Ascomycota > Sordariomycetes > Hypocreales > Nectriaceae > Fusarium > Fusarium sp. NFCCI 5145. The sequence continues at coordinate 75,833 of JAWDHB010000169.1, forward strand.
AATGCACGTACGATCCGCATTTGGGCAATATAAATTCTCCATTTGGACAGATATCCGTTGCTAGCTATGTATCACAGCGGCATCAAGTCAAAGCGTTTGCACCGACATGACTACCATCGGGCCGAAGTAACGGGAGAGCGAGGCTCGCAAGACTACCATTAACCTTTTCTTTAGGCATATTTGCCTATCAATCAAAAGTTCTTCTGCAGATGTCGCTATGACGGTGAGTAAGGGATTCGTCATCTCCAGCACAGACAATAAGTGAGCAACTCACGATGTAACCCAAAATCTACGGGCCGGACCACAAAAATACGGGATACCCAATAACAGAACTCAATCCAGTCGCCCACGTCAGCCGCATAGCAATAATCTAGGAACACTCTCATGGAATATTTACAACCGAACTCTTAATATTATCCTTAATCATAGACTTAACTAGAGACTCGTTCACTGGTTTCAGAGATAAGCTTGAAAAAGTGCTTAATTTCGGATAATGTCAATCCTGAAGCACAAGCGTCTCCATTCTGTGCTTCAAAACTTTCTGGAGCTACAGTAGCTACCTGCCATTTATCCAATTAAAGTTCATGCAGTGCTACACGAGTCAGAAGTCAATTGCTATTATTAAAAATCCCGTCTCTTGGCCGTGTTTCTTGCTGCGGACTACACATATACTCCAGGAGCCCGAGAACATGGCTTGGCTCGTGCTGCTGAGCCGCGCCATATCAACTACCGATAATCGGATGTCTTAGTAATAGCGGAGCCCCTCGAAACCAGCGCTATGATATATGATGTCGTTGACGGGGAGGATAACTACCTTACGTGTTTTTCGTTATCGTTCACGTCCGGGAGTGGCGCTCAGCTATGACACTAGTACCTTAGACCCGGCAGTGAGGGCGCCATAAAGGTGTGCCGATTCTCCACTGAACCCCGGTGACCGACCTCTGGCTCGGATATAGCGAGGATCTACAATAGGCAATGTCGATTACTCTGTCAAAGCGCGCGGATCGTCATACTAAAACTAGTTGAATTAAGGAGGTGCCTTGATTCATTCATGGCAATATTGGATACCGCTGATGAGGAATTGGGCTGTGTTGAAAAGAGTGTAAAGATACCTCCTTGTAGTTATCTTAGATACTTTATTTCGATGTGGCTGAAAGCTTATCGATCCTTAGTTCTCACCCAAATTTAGTGTTTTACAGGGATGCGGATCTGCCGGAGGCTGAGACAAGGTCGCATTCACCATCTAATCGGGTAAACGGATCTTTACGGTTCAGCCTCTTAGAGACCACCAAACTCTGGTGGATATAACGGGCACCTTGAATCCGACCCTGCCGTTCGACTATCTGGGGGTACTTACGTCACGACCCAATTCAATAATAGGAGAAGGTATCAAAGCTTAACCGATATCCTCCGATTGGCTCATCGTCATGATGTATCATGCAAAGCACATGTCTCGGAGAGATTACATCCACAACCTCACTTCAAGACTATTCGTCGTCGTAAACCTGCTATCACTTTACCCACAGCTCGCATCATGGACCGGCATATAGCAAAATGGATGTCACTCGTCACCTTCGCCCCTTACCGTTGATTAGACAGCAGGCCTCATACCCCAGATGTCGAGAAACTATTCGCGGAAGATACCAGCCAAGAAAGGGCGGGCGCCTATGACTGATTACAAGCCTGTCACAATAAGCGGAACTTCCCTGCCATGTGTAGTATCTAATCAGAACTACCGTAACGATACAACAACACCCCAATCGGATCTTCAGGAGATCCCTCGCCGTAAATCTGGGCCTGTATGTAAGGTGGGATAGAGTGGGAACACTGAGCTCGTAGCCTGCAAGTTGGGCAAGCTGGGAAAGAGATCAGCCTTGTGAGGGAGATTGGTTTCCATATGCCGGCTTGAAAACTCGGCGAGACGAGATTGGATGCGGCTCAGATCGTATATAGATATCGTAGAAGCGCTTTGAAATAAAGTCATCAATCACATCAACATTTGGATCATCACTGCGCTTTGACACAGGGTTATCACCATCACCGCCTCTTCGAGATGAATTCAGGTCCCGTGCCGGCTCTGTTGCGGCAGCTGCACGACATGCCGCCAGCAGAGGTGAGACAGAGCCAACAACTGAAGAGCCTTCAGGCATTGAACCCGGACAAGGGAGAACTGTTGCACTCGTTCCATTCAGACGCAGATCATGTCTCATCACTTCGTATCCTAGGTCTTCTACTGGAAGAGCTTCCCGGTCAATGGCCAATATTCCAACTCATCAAATCATACACTCAAATCCACACAAACCTACCCGAGGCTGCCAAAACAACCAACACCCATGAATCCTCCCAATTGGTCAAACAAGTCTCAGACCTGGTCAAAAACTCCTACACATCCTTTTCGGAGTTTATCACACACATAGATAAGCCAGCCCTACGAAACCCCACAGGCGGCCATGTCATCACCCACCAACAACTACGGGAGTTTGTCACCAATTTCCAACTACCGGCCGCATTACCAAGAGAAGCACCCAATCGAAAACCGGTGGTCTCGATAGCACTGCCGAATGGGCCGCTACTAGCAGCTACTTGCATCGCTGTTACAACTTACTACACTGCTTCGCCTATCAATCCTGCTGCTGGGCCAGAGCAGTTCCGTGCAGATATCCTGCAGGCGAGGGCGAACTTTATTCTCACTACAAAAGATGAGTATACCAAGCTACAATTGGATGCTCCTTGGGTAGAGGAGAACAAGATTCAGATCTTTGTTGTGGAGTGGACTCCTGGACATGGCATCTCACTCAAAACGCTTGATGGACAAAACCCTGCTGGCACAGTGGGAAAAGCTCCCAACAAGGCCGATGATATTGGTTTGATTCTCTTCACAAGTGGAACTTCTGGTACCAAGAAGGTAGTTCCATTGACTATTCATTCTCTCATCGCCGGTGTTGCCTTTGTAATTGAGTCATGGGGTCTCACTTCCGATGACATCTGTCTGAACATGATGCCCCTCTACCACGTGTAAGTTTCCCATGCCCCATTAAATAACATTTATTAACAAAACACAGAGGCGGACTAGTCAGAAACATCTTCGCACCGATATTCTCAGGCGGCTCAACAGTCTGCTGTCCTTCCTTCGACGCCAATCTCTTCTGGGATGTGACTGAAACCATTCAACCAACATGGTACTATGCTTCACCTTCCATGCATTCTATCATTATAGCGGAAGCAGCTGCACGCCCCGAAGCTTTGAGTAAGAGCCGGATACGATTGGCTTGCAATGCTGCTGGTGGTCTATTGCCATCTTTGGCGTATCAACTTCGTGATACGTTCAACTGTGTTGTCCTACCCAGTTATGGAATGACAGAGTGCATGCCTATCTCAACACCTCCGCTAGATTACCGTCTCGATCGAGAAGGCACCTCAGGTATCAGCACCGGCCCCGAACTGACCATTCTGAACTGGTCCGAAGAGAATGTTTCGAGCGGCGAGGTTGGAAGGATTTGTGTTCGTGGCGAGCCTGTCTTCGCTGGATATCTCAAGTCAGATGGTACATACGACAAATCGCCTTTCAATGAAGACGGCTGGTTCGACACTGGCGACCTTGGCTACATGGACGACGATGGATATCTCTACATCACCGGTCGAAGCAAAGAGGTCATCAACCGTGGAGGAGAGCTGATATCGCCATTCGAAGTTGAGAACGCGATCATGTCAGCATCTCGATCCAGCGACTCACCAATCTACGGAAGAGTCTCGCAGGCCCTGGCTTTTGTTGTACCTCACGACGTCCTTCAAGAAGTGGTTGCAATTGTTCTCGTCACACCTCCTAATGTTCCACGTGTGGACTTGAGGACGCTTCATGGCGCATTGAAGTTGTCTCTTCAGCAGGTCAAATGGCCTGTTTTGATCACGTACATGAGCGATGTGCCCAAGAACAACAACAAAGTTCTGCGAATCAGGCTTGACCAGAGGCTGGGACTCGAAGGCGTTACCGATGATACTTCATTTATGGGAAGACACTGGGAGGCGGTATGTCCTCCAGCTGATACACCTCTATCAACATCTATCGACTGCTCTCCTTGTTCTATCGACTATCAGAAGCTCTCAACTGAGGCCGGAAACATTATCTCGGACCAAGCTGATGTCTTCTGCCTCCCTTCTCATGATGGCTCTCCTCAAGTGGTCTTGGCGCCCAAGCAAACTGGCGTGCCTGTGGATACTGAGTTGACCAGCAGTATTCGGCAACAATTGGGAGCAAGGATCAACAACTACATGATTCCCAACGAGATCCATGTCTTGCCCCGCCCATTTCAGCGGGATACATCAGGCAATGTCGACGTTCAACTACTGCAGTCAGAGCTTGAACAACTCAAGATGGCTTCAGAGGATGAACTCGCCGCCAGCACAGAAGGACTTGTCATCAAGACCTTCGCAGAGATTCTCTCAATTCCAGCGCGCGACATCACCCGCGAAGCTGACTTTTTCAGCCTTGGTGGAGACTCTTTGCGAGCTGGACGTCTGCTATCGGCATTGCGAGTTCAGTTCAGTATCAGCCTCCCCATTACTGCTGTCTTCAACGGTGGAACTGTTATTTCTATCGCCGCTCTCATCGACAAGATGCTGGAAAGCAAGACGGATGAATCCGATCAGAAGAGTGCTTCATCGGGTTGTACCGAGACTTATAGCTCGACGAATCCCTTCCTCATGCTTCTGCAGCTGGTCCCACTCGTTGTTTTCTATCCACTCAGACGCGCTGTTCAGTGGACTATCTTCTTTGTAGCTCTCGCCTACAGTCAGAAACTATCAACCAACAACTCGGTCCCAGGTCGTTTCGTGAACTTGACTGTCTCGATTGCTATTTCCCGAGTAATCATCGACTTCATCTCTCCATTCGCTGGAATTCTCGCCAAGTGGATTATTATCGGTCGCTATCGAGAAGGCCTGTATCCTATGTGGGGTTTCTATCATACGCGATGGTGGATGGTGCAAAAGATTGTTGCTATCTGCGGACGCGGGTTCTTCGAATCGACTGATGCGACGTATCGTATCTATCTTCGTCTCATGGGAGCCAAGATCGGGAAGAATGTCAAGCTGGAAGACAGTGTGCTAGGCGAGTGGGATCTTATCGACATTGGCGACAATTGTCATCTGAACAAGGCTATCTGCCGACCGTTTGCGGCTGAAGGAAACACTTCAATGTACCTTGGCCGCATCACGATTGGAGATAACTGCACCGTCGGTGTGTCTTCCATCATTGCACAGGGTACCAACATGCCGCCGAGTACTTGCTTGGGTTTCAACTCCTCAAGCTGGGAGATGCAAGACGCAAGCGAAGAGTACCGGGATCAACTACCAAGCGAGAGAGCCAAACCTCACTGGGCTCTGAAATACTTCTTTACCATGCCACTCATGCTTATCGCCTTGTTTCTGGGCGCTCTCCCCTGGATGGGTGGTCTTGTTCCCATGGTCATGACTCGAGCTGGACAGAATGGAACACCACTGAGGAGGGCTGTTCAATGGTTTTGCTCACCCAATCGAGTCGCCTTTCACTATGTTGCGCTTGCACTTGGATGTCTTTTTGGTCCCTTCTTCCTCTTTGGGTTTGTCATCTTGGTCAAGTCTACCTTGGATTGCCTCTTTGGAAGGCTCCATGCTCATTCCAAGGAGCATACCACCACTGTCACTACTTGGAGAGAGAGTTTGATCAAGGCTTTGTACCCTGAGAAGAAGCTCCACAAGTTGACCTCTATGTTCGGAGAGCATTACGAAGCCACATCTGTCGTACTGAGGATGCTGGGTGCTAAGATTGGCCAGCGCGTTTATTGGCCTGGAACCGGTCCCAGTATTGGCGACTATCATCTCCTCGACGTTGGCAACGATGTAGTCTTCGGATCCCGCTCTCACTTGGTTACTTCTGATGGCCTCGGTTCCGAGAAGGTTACCATCCAGGACCGTGCAATGATCGCCGATCGTGTATGCCTTCTCCCTAGCGCCACAGTTGGAGAGCGAACAACCATGGGATCTGGTGCTGTAACTAAGAGAAACGGTATTTATGTCTCAGACGGTACATACGTTGGCTCCAAGGCAGGAGATGCTGTTTGCTTGTCTACCGGTAGTGACTTGAGCAGCAAGACCTCTAGGTCAGGCCTCCAAAGCAGGCAGTCCGAGGCTACCCTCACGAACCTCACAAGAAGGCTCGACGATGAAAAGGACCTTGAAAAAGACGACGAAAAGCCTCGCCCAAACACAGAGCCTAGTATGCCATCTCGAAGTGATACAGAAGTCAGCGACAACCAAGACGACGACTGGACGCGACATCTCTCTCCATTCGGCCGAGCCTTCTACATGAAACTGGCCCCTTACCATGTCTTAGGCCCTTTCGCCATTTTCTGCTACTCCACGTTCTTGACCGTTTTTACCGCCGTCTACTGGGACGTTCCCAGTATTTCGTCCATCCAGTTCGTTGGTCTCATGTTCAGGCGCAACTTTCCTGGAGGCGGCACCAACGTTTGGTATGACTTGGCTGCCATCTTCGTCACCATGTTCGCTGGTATTGCCGTTTTGACGACGATCCAAGCAGTCCTTGCTTTAGCCATTGTCATATCATCCAAGTGGTTATTGATGGGTCGTCGCATGCCTGGAAACTACGATTGGGACCAGTCTCCTTATTGTCAGCGATGGCAGATCTTCCTTGCTATTGAGCGTCTTCGACGACATTCATACAAAGGCAATGGAATTCTCAACATGCTCACTGGAACACACTGGATGGTCCTTTACTTCAAGCTCATGGGTGCCAAGATCGGCAAGGACTGTGCTCTCTTTGCAAACGGCAACCCTAGCCTCTTGTTCACAGAGCCTGATCTCATCACACTTGGGGACCGAGTTGTTGTTGATGATGCTAGTGTTGTTGCGCATATCAACACACGTGGAAAGTTTGACTTGAACAGAGTCGAGATTGGTGATCGATGTGTTCTTCGGACTGGAAGCAGATTGTTGAGTGGAGCGCAAATGAAGAACGATAGTTGTTTGCTTGAGCACACACTTATCATGGGAGGTGATGTTGTGGAGGAGGGATGGACTATGCAAGGCTGGCCAGCCGAGCAATATACTGGCAAAAGAGTTTGACAACAGTTGTGGGGGAATAATATGGGCTAAATTTTGAACATGTTTTAAAAGTTTGTATTTTAGATTGGCGCAAGGCTATTTGAAAAAGGGTGCATATAGATTTAATCTTTTGGTAATTTCAAGATATATCCGAGTATTCACTTTCCATCATGAGTGAAATTTGGAGTGTTATCATGTTAAAAGATGCCTGCACAGCCATGGGTAGGTCTGACTGGTATCCCGGCTCAAATATTGCACTCCAAAATGTATATATTCTCTTATATACTCCTACTCGATCTAAGTCCACTACTTGTTGAAGCCTACTATGAACAACCAGAACACGGGACATTTCCATCCTTCTCAAAATAATTGGCGCTGCTGGAGCCTGTCGTGCCCGAAAGTCCCGGGTCCCGGCGGTAGCTTGAGCAGAGACCTCCGTTGCCGAGTGGCGCAAACTGGCCAAATTGGCAGCTAGAATTGTCATTACAGCGATCCATACACTCCTGAAAGCTGTTCACGAATGTGTTGAAGTCGGCGTGGCTGCGGAATGTGCTGACATCTAACACAATCTGTGTGTTACAGACGATTTCGAATTTACAGCTGCAGGAGGATGTCGGGATGTATGTTGAACAGACAGGTCCGACGGAGCGGGTCACAATGGAGGTATAAATGGTCTGATCTACCTTTGTGGCCTCCTCGGTAGTGGTGATGGTGTTTTGTTCAGCTGTAAGAGAGGTTGAGACGGTGGTAGCGTCAAGGGATGTCGATACTGTGACATCAGGTGCGGTAAGAGTGACTGTGACCGTTCGTGTCTTGGCAGGGAGTGTAGTGGTTACAGTGACGGCTGGTCTGGTAACTACATCCACGTGAATCGCTGTCGCTGGTAGGGGATTGACTGTTTCAATGACGGGAGACCCTGTGCCTTCGATGGTAGTTTCTTTAACACCCATACAGGCGCAAGCACTGCTGTACTCCTCAGGTCCGGCGCAGGCACTAGCGTAGGATGGGATGTCGCTTGGCTTTATGATTGTTCCAGTTGGTTGATCGGCGATGGCGCGTCTTTGAAGGTTGCTATAGTAGACTGTCTCGGTGGTAATGCAAAGGTTGAGTCAGAATCAGCTGTCTTGGTTTCAAGGAAGCACGTACGTAGTGAAATCAGTGTGGATAACAGTCACAGTCTGGTCTCTGTTAGCTATCCTTTCAGAACATTGAGGAGTTTAAAGAGGACTCACATCGATCTCGGTCTCGTGCAAAGGGTCCGGAGTCTGTAAATCGCATTAGTATTATATAGTGCGTGATATTCCTGATACTGACCACAGTAACTGTGACTGTCTTAGTCGGAGTAATGGAAACAGTGAAGGTGTCGGGCTCGAGTGTGAGACTCGTAGTAGCACTGAGAAACGTCAGTACAACATGTTCAGCTTGCTACCCTATTCCCATCCAATGAGAAGGCATACGTCTCGTCTGGCTGCGTTGTTGTTGCATGATCTGTCTCAGGACTCAACGTCGTAGTATCAACTAGTGTTTGAGTCGATTGGTCCCCGGCTGTCTCAATCACGGTCGTCGCAGCTGGAATCGAAGTATACTGTAGGAATGAAGAACAGTCGATTCGTGACTCGCTGGAAATCTTTTAACTCGGCATGGGGAAAATGATGCAACTGCTCGACCGCATACGTCCTGATCGATATCATGTTAGCACAAGCTAAAAGGTCTTTGGCGGAAATACTTGCATAAGCGCAAGTAGCTGTGTTTATCGCATCTGAGCTCGTGTCAGCGGAGACCACTGCACAAAGCAGGGCATAGATAAATGCTGCCTTCATCTTCACTCGGACACAGAATGAAGGTTACAAAGGAAGGGAAAAATGTTTATTGTAGAGATAAAGACTTGCCATCTTCAGTATTACTATCTTATACGGTAGATCTGCGCGACCCCTTTTTGCAATCTTGCTCAACAATTGTACTTACCATAACAAGACTACGGTGGTAAAATAGCCCGAGAATCTAAAACTATCGATTCCATAGATCACTCCGATCTTTTGCAGCCAATGAGATGACGCCCTAGGTGCCGAAAACCCGTAGATGGCGTTGATAGTAGCGGCAATTTTAGCTTGACGCAATTTCCCCATTTCGAATCTCGGACTAACATCAGGTGGTGGGACAAGCTTTTAGCCACAAGATGCACTTGTGAATAGCTCGTGGCTTGGATCTCGAACTACCAAATGCTCGGAAATTAAACAAAGCTCTGTTTCATTTCTTTTCAAGGTCTTAGTAACGTGGCTGAACATTGAATGTCTTCATGTGTCTATCTAGCTTCATAGGCTAAAGCCAACAGAGTACAAATTTATCCAGAAACTCAGAACAGCATACCACCACGGTACTTTTGTCCATGAAGAGCACATTTATATTTCTCCTATGAATAAGGAGCTAAAGGATGGAGCCTGAAATCCAATTCACAGAGTAGTACACTTTCAGTTCCGTTTGTATCGATATGCAATTAACCAGTGACGTTGACCTAACACTACCCTGTACCACTTCTATAACATGCTGGGATTATTCTACTTGGTGGAGCTAAGCCCATGATGGGAAATATGGCAAGCAATTGAAAATTTAACATAGAAAGAAGAGATAATATAAACAATTATATCACCTCATTAGCCTAAACTGCCTTACCGTATCTAAACTACCCTTACTCTACCGTAGTTCTGATACATGTTGAACTAAGACCTGTTGCTTCCTCAATCCGGTTATACAAGTATGTTTAATCAAGTCCTTTCTTGAGGAAGTGCTCGGCCAAAGTTGCAATGTGCTCTAGCTGTTCAATCCCCACACCTTCACTCTGAGCCAACTTCTCTGCAACTACGTTGAACGTGTGCCAGACTTCAATGTACTTGTTGTTCGTATTCTGGTTAGTTCCAATCCAGTTGAGCGCATACACCATCTGGCTCCGTGTTCGAATCTTTACCAAGTCCTCTGGATCGATGGAACTGTAGCGGTATTTGATGGCGATCTTGGGATCCATCTTTTTCAACTCTCTGGTGTAGAACACGCCTAGCCTCACACACTCAATGACGAGCGCCGCTAGACCTGTTGCGAGGGCGTTGGCAACGGAACTGCCTGTGTGAGCATCGAATTCGTGTACCTTGCTTTCATCTCCTCTGCTGTCGATCACTACCTCATGGCCTGGAAAGATGAAGTCCAGGTCGTGAGGGTCACCAACTGTGTCGAGCATGGTTCCAGTAGCCTTAGCTGCGCCGATTCTAAAACACTGACGGTTGCTTGCATGTGGGTAGGTAAGGTCGGCTGATTGTCCTTGGTCACTAGCCGCACAGAAGATAAGAATGCCGTGATTGTCGACAGCGTTCTGAATTGCTGCATTGAATTGCTTTCTTAGTTCTCCTTCTGGAGGCTTAATTGTCCATGACATGCAGATGATCTGTGATCCCCTCTTTGCGGCGTAGTCGATAGCCTTGATGTTGTTAGAGTCTATGTGATATCGAGGGAATATAACCCACCTTGATTGTACTGTCTGTTTTGATTTGAAGCTTCTGGGAATTCGCCACCCAGACTGTCTGAAGTTTAATGACATGGATGATGGCGCTTGGACAAATCTTATGTATGAATCTCGCCATCAATGTGCCGTGGCCGGAAGAAGAACTCCAAAACGGTGGCACACGGCTATTAGAGCCTTCGCCGTTGGAATCGAAGCTTGTGCCAAAGAATTTGCGGTCCTTGATGTCATTGAGATCCGGGTGGGTGATATCGACACCATCATCAATAAGAGCCACTTCCACTGGCACTGGTGGGTTTGTGGTTTCCCTGAGAGCCTTGATCTGCTTGAAACGATCAGAGAAGTTTTCCATGCATTTGATCCATTTGTGCGGGTCGATTGATCTCTCCTGCGGTTGGGGTCTCGCATCTGTGGCTTGGACACGAGCCAAACGCCGGCCTCCACCCGTCTTAGGCCGGATCACTCTCGGTCGGGGTCTATCAGTGGGCCAAGACTCATGCAGCCGTCGTTCAAAGGCCTCGAGATTCTCAAGAGTTCTTCCACTGGACTCTAGGCCCTAGGTCAAAGTATGTCAGCGGGATGCGACGGTTAAGGATTGATTTCTCGCAACGACGTACCTCATGCTGGAACAGGTGGATAACCTCTAGTGTTGGTATTGTGGCCAGACGCTCCTTCTCGGACCATGCTCGAAGTGCTGAGTTGCTACCACTCCATTGGAGATGAAGTTCGCGTAGGTTAGTGCCTATCGTGCGAAGGGAAACTGGGTCTAGATCCAGTCGCCTCCAGTCAAGTATCTCAACATTCTATGACCGGTCAGGGTAGACTCGCGCCAGTTGAACATTGCAAACTTACAAAATATCTCAAAGACTGTTCTATGGCCTCGTCGCTGTGCGAAGGGGGTTCCATGTCGTCGACAACAACCTGTTTGATTCATTTGTCATGGTACATATTGTTATCTAGTGAGAATCATACCTTGACGATTTTAGTGTCGGGCTTCTTCCGGAGCCAGTCAAAAAAGAAGACCATGTCCTGTACGAGTCAGATATATAACCGTATTGAAAGGTTCAAAACCTACTTTTCTGTCTTGATACCTCAGATCCGGCTGTTCTCTGTTTCCCTTTAAGCGAACCTGTCGGAACCCGACGTAGTGTAGTGCCGTATCGAACTGTAAATGGCCGAAATGCTTTCTGAACTCATCCTCGCTGAGGGTCTTTGGAGGGCCAAAGTCAAACCAGAACTCCTTGCCTATTGCATTATTAGCTACACATGTGAGATAGCGAGTCGCTGTTGTTGTGTTCCCGGGCGACTCCTTCAGCGGTTCGGTGGCTCCAAGGGCCAACATAAAGCCTACTAACCTAAGTCATCCTGTAATCGTAAACTCTCAGCCGCTTTCTCTGGGCTCTGGCTTCGCAAACACTCGAGTTTTAGCATGTTACTAATCGCCTTTGCCGCATCTGCTGTCTCCTTTGCCTTCTGTGCGTATTTGTTCAGCACTTCAGGTTGAGTTATGGTGGCTAGCCCGTCACTTTTGACACGAACAATCGGTGCCAAGGTTGGAGTCTGAATAGGACTCATGGCTCCTTTTGGAGTAATGGCCATGGAGCCTCTTTGCTTCGAAACAGCATCACCTTTGTCTCTAGACGCTGGCAGACCCATGTTTGTCCTCGTAGGAACTCTTTTTGCGTCTTTCTTTGGATCTAGTTTCAGTTCCTGATTGTGTTCAATCATCATTGGGGCCTCTGATATAGGATCCGGGTTGACCATGCTCAGGGTACCCTTGCGTTGACTCTTGGTCATTTTGTTCTCTCTCTTTTTCCGAGTATGATGGTGATACTGATATGCTGACAGGAACCGGCCAGGATTGTCAGGATCCTGGATAGGTATATCCAATAGACCAGGACACGATCTTAACAATTCCCTAACCACCTCGACTTGGCTATTACAGCAACGTTCATACTCAACCGCGAGATGGAGAGGTGTGCGGCCTTGCTTATCTTTGACAGAAAACATTTCTTGGGGCACAAAGCCACATATGTTCTTGAAGACCTCTAGTCTTTTCTCCCCGTTGTCAAAGATGCTACTCGCAGCAGCATGCAGACATGTAGTCTCACTGTCGCCGCCTCCGTTCTCGCATTCCTTCAGTAAAGGAGTTCTAAATTTCTGCCGAAAGGCATCTGACATACTCCTGCACATTGAGTAGCCAAACATGTCGTTTCCCCTTAATAGGGCGGCAGTGAGAGGAGTATGCTTTTCGTGGTCCAACGATCCTGTCAGGTAGGGCGGTAGCCGGAGAATAGCTCGACCCATTAGCCATTGGAGGCTGATGGGCGGGTTTTGTTTCATGTCATGCCTGTAGTTATAGTAGGCCAAATGGTGAAGAAAGTTTCGCCCTTCCTCGGTTGTCTTGTCCCAAGCGCTTCGTCTCTCCATTACAAAATTCAACTGCCGATTCTTTTTTTCCTCGCTGGTTAGACTTGAATTTTGGAGATCAATAGAAAACCGGCGCGCATCTTCTACATCACGTTCAAACCTGGTCTTGATGGGATCCTCGTCCACTCCAGGAGCTGGGGAGAGTTGAAAATCCTCGTCAAGATCAACGTCATCATCAATGTTTTCATCGTCCTGCGCTCGTTCCAACCCGTTAGGGGCGCCGTGAGTGAGATACATGGTGATAAGGAGCTTGAATGGAGATGCTGAGCGCAGTCACAACTTGGGATATAAGAAGAAAGGGCTAGCGAGATGGAGCGGGATGCATGTTCACGGTTGAATAAGCCTCAATCTCGGAATTATCAGCTGTGTATGTACGGATATTGGAGCAGTCGCACAGCCTGTGATAATTGGCTGTCGCCTAGAACCTTGCATGGTATAGCATGCAGTAGGCAGGGAGTAAGTGGGGAATGGTCGGTGCAACGTCGACGTTCAAGCTATCTCAATAAGGGCATAAGTTTCAAGTGTGAAAATCACCACTTTTCGTGGGCCTCTCTTGGCAATTGAAGCACTCTTAGAAGACCTGTCCATCGGCGAAGAGGACACCTTTCACACTAAAAATGCCTGAAGCCACGGCACCATAGGAACTATGGACAGTGATGCCAACGGTTGATTCCGTATCAACAATGTGGGGGGCTAATGAACCTGGATGTCGAGACTGGAGGGAGAATTTGCCAAGATCCCCTCAGGCGATCCTATCCTTTTTAACCCTAACGCCACGGGGACGACGAGCCGAAGTGGAAGATTACATGGGGTTGAAAGATTATGCAGTGTGAGATTTGCTTTCGAGTCAACCAATAATCGCTGAGAAGGGTTGACAGCATTCAAATCTGCACCAGTACCAGTCTAACCTTGGTAGACACTTGCCAAGCTTCCTCTCCACCCGCCGTCAGACCTTCACAACTGATCTTGAGGGCTAAACAATCAATCTCCAGAGCTTGACTCCCAGATTCAGAGTTTTCTTCTAGTACTGTAATCTGATCTGAGCCTGTCGATTTGAATATTTCGCTGGAACCATAGCGGACGTCGTCTCCCCCGATTGCGAACACCCTGCTTCGGAAACACTCGCGATGGCCGCCAACGAACAAGATAACGAGATGTTACGCGACGAGGACACTGGTCGCATTAATCTCACCATAGATACGGCTGTGGCACAAAACAGAGAATCTGCTGCTCCTGAGGATGGTCCAGGCTCCAGCCACAAAGAACAACCCGCCTACGAGTGCGTACCAAGAAAAGCTTTTATGATGCTTACTGACACCGTCAATCTTCAAGTGTTGTTCTTGTCCATGGAATTAATCAGACTAGCTGTGATTCATGGACCAAAGACTTGGACGAGACATGGATCAGCAAAGCCCTCGCTGGTGCAACGGAAAGTAAGGGACATGTGTTGACCTGGCGGTACCGTCACGACTTTGAAACCGGCACATACTTCACACCGCATGGTATTTACCGCGAGGCAGAGGCGCTGTTGGAAGCACTCCAGAAGTCTCGAAAACCCGAGATCGAGGTTAGTCATGCACCCGCCTGCGCACTTTGTTGCTCTAACTAGTTGCTCTGCAGGGGGCCAGTCGGCCAGTATACTTCTTTTCTCATGACATCGGCGGGTGTGTAGTCAAAGCGGTAAGCCACATCTACACCCTCCGTGGCTAAAGCTCTAATTGTTGAAAATTGATTAGGCGCTGTCAATAGCTACAGATAACGAAGCCAAGTACACGGATATCTTGCACTCCACCCGTGCCATGGTGAGAACTACGACGGTGCTTTTGTGATTTTCCTTGTACTAAGTCATGTTGGTAGTACTTCTTCGGCTATCCACACAAATACACCTCCTCTGACCTTTTAGAAGAGGCCATTCTGCGATTATTGGCCCAGGAATGTCACCGTTGGGCCGGTAACATGGTGCGGAATGCAAAGAGCCTAGCAGAGACTGTCATCGAGGTGAACGACGGGTTTCTTCACACTCGGATGCTGACACAAGCTCATCTTGTCAATGTCGTTTCTACTCTCCACCAAGACCTTACACAACAGGTCCGTGCAAGAGAGAATGCTGATGCTATAAGATGCTAATCCTGTGATGAAGGTCTTTACCCTCTACATGTCGACTATGAATGTTCCGTTTGAGGAAGTAGTAAAGATGGAAAAGCCCCATTGTGAACTGACTGTTCCGGGACCAGATGCATCGCACCCTGTGAATGTCATTGCGGACAAGGACTGGCTAAGTGAAGGTGCCACCGATTCTGTGGACAAGGCTAACATCAAGTACAGTGGGTAATATGACTGAAGAGCAGCGTATCGGCTTTCGCAAACTGCTCAGCCAAGCATCACCGGTATTTCCATACGGGAAGGTCGATGTAAACTGGCAACATCAACAACTGATGGATTTTCCAAAAGTTCGAGACAGTCTCATTGTACATATGAGATGCTCTTCTGGAACTGCAGAAGCGACTGAGGGTGCGAGCCTTTTTCTGGACAATAACAGAGTCGGCATATTCCAGCCGCTTTTCTACATGCAGTTCGAGTCCTGCGATGAGCGGTTCAACAATTGCGGAGCAATGTTGCGGACCTTTCTTGCTCGTCATGCAGGCAATAGGCTGGTGACTGGAAGTTTTGAAGACAAAATGGAATATCTTGCTCGTGAGGAGAACCTGGATCTCGCTGACCTGTCCATGATGTGGGAGATTGCTCTAATCATTCAGGGTGAGTCACAATAAGATAGGACTTTTCACAGAGCTTACAGGAACATAGCTTCCAAGACCAGCATCCAAATCCTTGGTTGTTTTGACGACTGCGATGAGTCGGCGATTTGGTTTCTTTCTTATATCCACGGATTTCTTCTCAGATCTGAAATTTGCCTCAAGATACTTATAACCACAACCAAGGGAAGCCCTGGCGACGAGATAATTACTGCTTCTCTGTCTGAGTTCCCCACCGAACATGTCAGGAGTATTGACTATCATCCAGAGGAGCCGGCCCCGCTTTCTGTTGACACAATATCATTGAGAGTGATGGAGAAGCACCAGGAATATATCGGGAGTGACTATCATGACCATATCCTCGAACTGCTCTCCCTCTGTGCTGGTGATCATGATATGGTGGGCCTGGTCACAAAATGGCTGAGGTCGGACAAAGAGTCCATAACACATGTTCACGGTCTTCTGGACAAACCTCTTACACCAACATTCGTTTTGGCAGAAGTACTTGGGAGCATACCAAAACAACTAAGGCAATGGGCCAAAACATTACTCTCATGGCTCCTGGCCTGCCAAAGACCATTGAGAATTAAGGAATTGTGCTACATTTCCAACAACGCGCGAAGTCGAGTACTAAGAGACAACAAGCGAGTGGACAAGAACGACAATGAGCGGCTTATCTTAGCCGATATCTTGCGCAGCCTTCGTGGATTGGTTATGTCTGTGAACGGGGAGATCCGGTTTCGGCATCCTGCCACCCGCAGTTGGCTCAACGGCCAGCAAGAAGGAGTGTGGTACCATACCACTGAGACGGACCGTCACGAGGAAGTCTTGCAAACATGCATCGACTATCTAAATGATGAACATATGGATGCAGACATTTGGGCCCGGTTACTTCCTTACGCTCTCGAATTCTGGCCAAGGCACTGGGAGATTGCTAAGGAAAAAGAAAGGCAATTGCTGGACTTGTTTGAGAACGAATCAGTGTTTCAACGTTGGGCAAAGGCACTAATTCCCTGTCCTAAGAGACAGCTGAAGCTACTCTTAAGTCATCTAAAACCTCTGCCTGTTGCAGCTCACTTGGGTCTGACGACAATTGCAGAAATGCTTTTGAAGGCCAACCCACACCAGGTGGATCTACGCGGCCAGGCCTTGATTGAGGCTTCGAGAGCAGGACACGCCAATATCATTCGACTTCTCATGACCTCAAACCCATCTGCGCTGGAATTTGGTGACGAATATTTGACGGAAGCTGCGGCATCGGTCAGTATCTCGGGCAATGCCGAGGCCCTCAGGGAGCTAGTCAACAGAATACCTATGCCTCCCAACGATCCTTTGGCACAGCGAAGCAGGGCTGCTGATGCTGAGAATGACGGAATGGTTGGAGACAATCAACAGGCGAACTGTTCCCCAGATAGTTCAGTCGACACTACTCGAGCGGTTGATCACAAGAGCGTAGGGCCCTACCAGTCTCAGTGGCTTGTCACGCTCATGCTTCGAGCCGCGAGACTGGGAATGGACGACGTTATCAGCAGACTTCTTCAACTCGGAACGGAGCCTAATCCACCAGAGGGCACAACAGCCGGGGGTGCCAACTACCTCTTCAACGCAGCGCCACAGTCTCACAACAGCTGCGTTAAGTTACTCATCGATGCAGGTGCAAATTTGACAGGTACAGACGAGAACGGTAGTACTGTATTACTATCATCTATCACCTGGTCTACTCCTGAAATGATCAAGCTTTTACTCCGTAACGGCGCTAGTGTTGATGAAGCGAATACCGATAACGGTTTTATGGCTTTGAACAAAACGGCCAATTTGGGAGCCTTTGCAGCACTGGAGCTCATTCTGTCTCACAGAAACTATCTCGAGTACTTCGACGAAGAGTCAAACAGGGACAGACATCCTGTGAATCTTGCTGTGAAAGATGGGCATAAAAGGTGCTTGAAGATGCTTTTGAGCTACGGCTTGAGTCCCAACATTTGTACCTCAAGCGGCGAAACAGCTCTAAGGACAGCAGTCGACAATGAGAGGATTGATCTCGCCGAGATCTTACTGGAAAATAACGCTGATCCAGATCTAGCGCCCGAGGGCTTTCACACGCCTCTCATTCGGGCAATTTCTATGAATAACCTTGATCTGGTCAAACTACTCCTCAAACACAACGCTACTATCGAAAAGCGTGAGATGCCGCCTGATGGGGGGTGGTCACGCACACCGTGTTGGTTTTTGATAAACCGCAAAAAGAAAATACATGCTAACTGTCAATAGTACAGTTGGCTATCAACTGGGCTAGAGCGGATATTATGCAATACCTCCTAGAAAAGGGGGCAGATCCCAATGTCTGCGACTCAGACAGTATACCTGCGGTGGTTGCTGCGGCAGGGGGTGGCCGTTCGAACATGGTTGAGTGGCTTGCACAGGCAAACGTTGACGTACATGCGGCCAGTGCTAGCAGTGGTTTAACAGCTCTACATGCAGCTTTCAAACACCCTGAGACGGTTCGCATTCTTCTGCGGTACGGTGCAGATGTTAACAAAGTCAACATTAACCTAAATACCCCCTTGGACTTTGCCATTTCCATGAATGAACTGGCCACTGTCCATCTTTTGTTTGACGAGTCCAAGATGAAGCCTGACCTGGATTTCTACGGTACTCGACAGGAAATACGCCGAGCAGTCAGTTTGGGGTTCACCGAAGTAGTTGAGGCACTACTCGAAGCTGGAGCGGATGTTAATGATGTGAATGAGGAGAACAAATCTCTCCTGACCATAGCCCTCCAGTATAATGCAGGGAGCGATATGGTCCGCATGATTCTGGAATACAACCCCGACCTGGAAGTCGGCGACAATCTACACAATAGGGCACTTCACCACATCAACAGGGGTACGAGTCTGGAGATGGTGCGACTTATCGTCAATGCCGGTGGAAAATTGGATGCTGTGAATAATTTCAAGGTCACGCCTCTTATTTGCGCTATTAGAGCTCAGCTCGACGATGTGTTCTCTTACATACTGAAGAAGAAGCCCACACTGATAAATCAGAACTACGAATTGCCCGGAAACTTATTCACGCCACTTCACGAAGCTTGCAGGGTCGGCTCACTAACCATGGTTCGATCGTTGATTGAACATCAAATGGATGTCAACTCACGGCTGCCAGGTTTCTACACGACCCCATTAATCTCGGCGACTCTTCGAGAAGACGTTGCATCATCCGGTGCAGCCAGTGAAATTATTGCGTTGCTTCTTGTGAATGGAGCCGATCCAAATGCTTACAGTGATGATGGCTGTTTTCAATGTCCTCTCATGTCCGCATCTTTTGCTTGTCCTGCAGACATAGTCCAGCTCCTTCTCGACTCAAACGCTTCCCCCAACGTTCGGGACTCCCTCAATCGCAAGCCGGTTCATCTGGCGTGTTACAACTCTCTCGGGGTCCTCAACGTATTGGATTCCCCTGACTCTGATTTCGCCGCCCGGGATAAAGTTGGTCGAGTCCCTCTGCACTATGCAGTGTTGAGTGGCGACCTTGGCCTGGTGCAGGTGGTGCTGGAGCGCTCTCGGCGAGTTGGCGTTGGCATTGATACCAAGGACGACGATGGATGGACACCACTTCTCTGGGCTGCCCGCGGCTCCCGGGTAGGGATACGACCTTCTGTGGATCCTGTTTTGAATCCAGAGGTGATCTCGTTTCTGTTGGAGAGCGGTGCTGATCCCGCTGCCAGAGGAGCAGGAGTTAATCGCCACTGGACTGTTCGCGAGGTGGCGTATTACCACTACGCTTACAAGTACGTAATATTCCATCTCTTTTTAACGACAATTCTAATCGGGTTTCGTTTTTGTTAGCATCGACTCCCTACTAGCTCTGAAATCAAGTAACGAAAGTGCCGGGCCGAGAAGACGAGTAACGCCAGACTTCAAGGAAATAAACACTACCCGTTTTTGTGACAGTTGCTTGCTGTTGCAGCACGATGGTGTTTATTACAAGTGCTCAGTCTGCTCCGACTATGATCTGTGCTACAAGTGTTACCTATCTGCTCCGAAGTTGCATCCTGCTCATTCAACATTTATCGAACAAGGAGGCAGAGAGCGCGATGAACATGATGAGTTGGGGGAGGACAACCTCAGTGCGATGGACCTTGGCGATTCAGATGGTGATATAGAATTGGACCTCGAAGACGAAGCTCATTACGACGACTTTGATGATGAAGTTCTAGGTTAGAAATAATAATCAGTACCTTTGCGATTCTTAATACATCCTGCATATTATATAGTAAAGCTTCATGGTTTCTTGACTAAGAACCTGACCATTACTTTATGCGTTGGCAGCTGATTGAAAGTACTTTTTGGGTTCAGATATGTAGACAATATTATTCAACAAATTATGCTCAGCGCTTTTTGCATTTTCCTTGGATACGTTCGTCGTATCTCCGATGATCGGCGTTCGACCAAGGACTACGTTTGGCCTAGCTGACAGGAAGAATTCGGCGGTCCTGATAGCTATGTAGTTGAAGATAACTATGGACCTGTCCCGAGCAGACCAATGAAGAGATGACTAGATCATTTATCCTTGTACGTGGGGGTTGAAACTTGGTATCGAATCTCCACTATGGCCAGGGTACTCCGAAGCTGAGCTTTAGACAGGAAAGGTTCGATGCAACCTGTCTATGCTCTAAAGGTGTTTCCTCTGATCATGCAAACTCGATATGCTCCTTCATGACCCGGTATTCTCCACCAGCTACCAAGGGTTCCCTGTAATACTCTAACCAGATAGCGTTGCTGGCGTGTTTCTTGATTACAATATTCAAGACTCTTCGTTCTCTCGTAATTCCATATGGCCAGATAAGTCTCTCTCGTGGCCAGCCCTTCGCTAAGCCTTCCGCAACCTCTTGCTCTTCTCTTTTGGCGGCAAGCCTACCAAGCTTGGTACCGCGTATTTCGGACGAGTCGTTAGCCAGGCCCCAAAGAATAGACCACTGTTCCTTCTGTTCTTCTGTGTCTTGATCCCCGGTCCGCTCTCCTGTTTCAACCCTTGATACAACTCGGAAGAGTAGTTTTTCGTTTATCTTTTGGGTGCCGCAGGGTACTTCGAGTCCGTCTTCTTCAATTTCTATAACTCTCGTTGCCATGAGAATGGCCTCTCTAACCATGGTGAGGCTTTCAACCCGCTTTGTTCTTTGACGGTTGTATAGAACCTCTAATGCCCTCCTTCGAATCACGGGCTGACGGCATTTGACCGCCACCCAGTATATTGACCCAACAACTTCGCTCTCAAAAGTAAAAGATGGACCCTGCAGGGTTTTCGCATCGTATTGAACAACATGAGCTGCTGCATCGGTCGAAATGGCCATGTCGTAGATACTATCTTTGTCGCAGGTATACTCCGAGCCCGAGATCATGGAGACCAAGTATAGATGTGTGAGACTATGTCGCATCTCTAAAAGTTTGACTGTTCTAATATCTTCCTTGTCGAGATCACTGAAGGCTAGAAGCGCATCAAACGCATGTCGCCAGCTGGCCATTTGTTGGTGGATCTCTTTCAGCCTCATATTGAATCCATCCTCGAGTTTCCATTGTCCAGGGAAAGACTTAACGTCGTAAATAAATCGCAAGCCCTCATCGCCGAGAAAATGCAACATAGATTGTGCGTCGGCAAGGGATGCAAATCTGTGTGGAATAGAAGTGAGCTTCAGTAGATGCCGCGGGAAGTCAACATTGTGGATGCCAATGAAAGCGAGGCGTAGGTATATGGGAGCCAGATGTTCCCGAATGATATCGATTTCTGGTGATCTGTTGTCCGTTAGCTGTGCAAGAAGCTTCCGACCTTGCGAGATATGCATTATGGCTGCCATCTGATGTTCATGTCCAAGCATATATTCAATGCAAATAAATAGTAGACAAACAAGCAAAGGCTTGACTCTGGATTCAGTGGCTGGAGACCATGACCGAACAGCGGTGATAGCCTTATTGTACTGAATGATGGCTGGCACATAGTTCGACGATCTTTCTCTCGTGTGCCGGGCTTTTCCAGCATACAGTAAGCTCACTGCTGAAATAGCGTGCCTTATCGCAGGGTCTGTAGGGGCCAATCGTAGAACGAGATTGCTCCAAAAGTCCTTGGCCGAGAAATCGCCAATTTGGATAGAGACATGACTTCGGTAGTAGTCAAAGTCACGGATGTTGAGCTCGACTCCAAGATGGTATCCATTGTTGAAAGCCCGCCCGATTGGCGTGTGCCTCGGAGTTTCTGGGTCTCCATAGCCATCGCACTTACGGCCTGTACTTGTGCAACGGAGACAACTGGGCTTAGCCTCGTCGCATTTGACCTTGCGAATTCTGTTTGGTCAGATCATGCATGATTAATAATCTCTCAACCCCTAGTTCAGCTCGATCAATCTCACCTGCATGTTATGCACCTCGTTCGGGCCCTGGAAGACGTTTTCCGTGCTGGCGTCGTGAGAACAGCCAGTGAAGGCTGCGGCTGCTTTCCTGAAGATGACATCATTACAAATAGTGTTGATCAGCTCTGGCAATAAGCGGTCAGGAAGATATCTTGAACAAGGTGACATCGCCAAGTTTGAAGGAGCCGGCTAATATCTGGCTAAGTCCCGGTTAAGCTGAGGATCTTCTTACTGGCCAACAGTAATTACCTAGGCTTAACTGCATTTTTAAGCTTAATTGCTATCTTATCAACCGTGAACCCAACTCCGCCTACCCTAAGTACTGATTATAAAAAGGAAAAGTACATCTTCAATATTCCACTCAATGCCCTTCGTCATCCTTGTAAACAATTCCGTCAGAATAATATGGAACCTTTCCTCGCAGTTCTCCTCTCAAGAGTTCCAATCTCTTAGCATAGTCCAGGCTCGATTCCCCATACCGTCTGTAATATAGCTCCGCCAATCTGACCTTGATTTTAGCAACGCCACTCCACCGTCCTGTCTGTCCCGCTGTATGACTTGTTTCACACTCTGTTGCTGCTGCAATCTTTCCCTGCTCAACAAACCTCCCCACCAAGACCCACGACTTAACGGCCTTCGATTCGGCGACCAACAATGCGCTGACAGGCCCCTTTCTACCAATATAGTCAATTTTGGCGCCTGCTCGGACCAAATACTTCACTGAGTCCAGTCTCCCGCAGGCACTGGCGATTATCAACGCCGAGCCCCAAGGACATCCTTCAAAATCAATGTCAGCACCGATTGATAGGCAGTTCTTCATCTGTTCAATAAAACCAAGAGACGCGGCTCGGCACAAAGGGCTCCAGCCCCGGTCTGGCTCCAGATTCATCCATCGCCTTAGGATCGGCTGCGGGAATCGACGTTGGAAATGGCGGAATGTTTCTCGTAGAAAGGGGATATTCCTAAAATAGTCTTGGGCTATCCGATGCCAGGGGAAAGGGTCCACGTTATCGAGCCGGAGATGGAGGTTCAAGAAAAAACCATTATCGCCTGAGCATGAGAGAAAATAGTTCGTTGACATGGAATCGGAACCAAGGCGATCCATAAGAGGATTTCTGAGATGCTGCAATGCCAAAATGTGCCTCAATCCCGGCTGAAATTCTAAGAAATGTTGGGCAAAGAAGTCAATCCCAATCCAAGGATCGCTGCCTTCTGCCATCTGGATTGCATATTCCGTCATATCTGCAGCTGCCAAGACTTTATTTATGAGTTTCGTATCATTACTCCAAAAGAGCAAGGTTTCAATGGCAGAACGAGTAAGCAGTGGAGCTTTCGATGCTCCAAATCTCACCAGTAGAGACGTCATCTCCGACGACGCGGACAATTCGATTGGAGTGACACCAAGCCTGCTTACAGCGTCGACGTCTGCTCCACTTTGTAGAAGTAACCCAGCAATCGCAGTATTATTGTAGTAGACAGCGACATGAAGCGCCGTGAATTCTTCATCAACCTTTATGCCGAGGACGCGTGATGGAAGTCGTCGATTGATCACTTCATTTAAAGCACCATCTCGCTTTCTATGTGAAGTAATTGAGTTAGTATGCTGATGACGTAACAGCTAAGAACTTACCTCCAGAGTTTATCGTGCTTCTTTAAGTACTTCAACAGAATTTGCAGACCTTCCAAGTTCCCTTTAGCAGCAAAGAATATTGGTGAGTCAGGCCCATTAACTAAGTCACCACCCTCCTCTATGTATCGATCGATGAGGGGACCAAGTATGTCTATTAGGTCGGGATACAAAGCTGCATACTCTAGTATGCTCACTCCACGGTCCTCATGAGAGCCGGCATAACAGCGCTTGAGAGTTGTGGCATGATGATCGAGAAACATCCTGGCAATACGAGATCGTCCCTTTTGTAGAGAGAAGCAGAGAGGGAAGCAACCCCCTGACTTTGGTATTAGAGAGTTGAGATTGCACAAGCTCGAGGCCGCAATTTCACAGTTTTCGAAGTTGTCGGAAATTATCGCCGTCTTTAGTTGGTCAAGAACTCCGTTCATATGCCGTTGAACTCTCATTAGCTCCAGCCGCGACTGACTGTGATTACCAATTTCTTTGTCAAGAAGCTCAACAATGTCTTGGTGGCCGATTTCTGATGCGGCCATTTTCGGTGTCCGCGAATCCACATTAATCGACCCTCGTGCACCTCTACTTAGTAGTTCTTTCACTGCCGGCAGATGTCCATTAAGAGCCGCGAAGTGAAGTGGGGTGTCTCTCTGTTCACTTAAAACATCAACTGCCTGTCCTTGACCCACAAGATATTCAATGATACGAGGATGACCACCAAGTGCGGCTATATGGAGAGGTGTGATGGAATCCACGGCGATGTCGAAGCTGAGTAGCCTGTTCTCTACCAAAAATTCAACAATATCAAAGCATCCATAAAAGGAGGCTATATGTAGGTTACTAACCTTCATCCTCCTTGTTCCTTTTCCAAAGGGGAAAGTGAAAGGTAGCGCGCGTTTCCAGAAATTAGAAGTATCAGTGCTTTGTGAGAACGCAAGAAGCTTCTGAAGAAATGATAAATTGCCACACCATGCGGCAGTTGATACTGCATCGAAGAACGTAGTCCTGTTACCTCCATCGAGAGGAGACACGGAAGGGTCTGCTCCCATCTCCAACAAATAGCCTGAATAACAGTTTGAGTTATTGGTGACATGGTGATGGAGAGGCGAACCGCGCCAATCCTCGCTGGCTTGAGCGTTTATGCCATTGATATCAACACCCCTACGAACAAGTTCTTCCATCAGCCAGCGAACATGTGGTTCTTGACGTGAACAGGAAATCCGATGCAACAGTCCAAGCCCTTTATTGTCAGGTGTGAATTCACCCAGCTTTTGATGGTCTGAATTGTCCAAAATCAATTGGAGAATGGCTCTGCCAGCACTAGTCGAGCATAGTTCTGTGGCTCGAATTCCATCGCAAGCAAACTCGATTGCGGACAAGCCATCAACGCGTTGGTGGACGTCCAGACTATGCTTGAGGAGTATTTTGACTGTATCGAGGTCCTGAATGTGGATAGCTTCCTTTAAAGACCAAACGTTATCGGGACTCAAAGGGTTCCATCTTTTGGACGAGAGTATGAGTTGGTCAAGCCTTTGATGCGGAAGCAGCGCTGCCATGGCATTCAGACGAGTTGTTTTGAGAAGGCGAACTAGACTGGAAATTAGCTGGCTCGGTCCGCATTGGCCAGACACATCTTCGTATGCATTCATCACACCCAGAGAAATGCAATAATTCCAGATGAGGCTTAAAGGTCTTGCCCAGAGTGTGACATTCTCCAAATCCCTGCATCTCTCCAACATGTGACAGACGTACTCCCATGGCGTGGACCCGCTGTTATCTCGAGACTTGAGGACCTTGTTTGGGCCAAGAAGCTTGAAAACTGCCTCGTTTGGGAAGGCTAAGCTTTTGACACATGTATCAGCATAGATCTCCAAGGGGAGCCTATCCGAATGTCTGCATTCGACGGCACTGGGAAAGGTTGCCATGAGATACTCAACCCAGTTTGGTGAGACTTCGGCCTCCAGTTCGTGAAGGGGTGTCAGGTTGCCTGGAATAAATGGCTCTGGCTTGATACCCAAGTCTGAAAGTCTCTGAATGACCTTCAGCGAGCCAAATTTGAACGCGTAACGAAGGATAGGGCCATGCTTCTCCCAAAACTGGGGAACATGATTACAATATGCAATAAATGACAGTGCATTCTCTTCAAGCAGTTCGAAATCCACTTGAGAGTCGGGCTTTGTTGATAGCGCCAACGTCAAGGGCGAGTCGCCTGAAGTTGTCTTCATCAGGACTGCTGTTCGAGTTTCTTCAGGCCTTGAATTGAAAAGGTTGTCCATGAAAGAGGGGCTTGAGTCAGCCATGACCGCACAAAGGTGCCAAATGGTCACATCATCAGTATCTGTGTGAAGAAGAGACACACCATGTTTCAAAAAGACATCGAGGATCGCGCCATCCTTTCTAATGTCAATGTAATGTAGCACAGGCTTACCGGTGCAGTTCCTTGCATATGGATCGCTTCCCTTATCTAAGAGAAGATCGACGCATCTACATGCATTGAGATTGGTCGCATGGTGCAGCAAAGTTTCGCATGAGCAGTCTTTCCATGGCCCGGAGTCAGAGGCAAGAACACGCCCGTCTCCAAGGTAGCGAGAAAGGGCTTCTGGTTCGTCATTATCAATGGAAAGCACTATTCTCTCACGCAGCGCATCCAGTGATAGAGAGATTCTACTATCTGTGAGATTGGGGTCGCTTGTGAAGGACAGTTCCATCGCTACAGCCTTGGCCCAGACGACTTTGCCAAGCCTGAAGCCCCACTCAGTATCGAAGGCGGACGTATCTTGAAGGTATTTGTTGAGTTTCTGAAAAGATACCTCGAAGGATAGACGATTCTCGCAGTAAGGCCACCATCTATTGAGGTAGGACTCAAATGAATTGATATCGGCAGCCGTAGGTGTTATGCCATTCGATAAGAGACCGATCACTGGATTGAAGTCTTGAAGGTGACAAGCAAGCATGATGGTACGAGAGAAGACCTCAGGGTGACTGGAAGCATCTCTTAACGTTGCTCCACTATTAAGAAGGGACCTTATAGTAGAGTTTCGCCTCCTGGCGTTTGACAGAAGAAGGGAAAAGATTCTGGAGTCGGCACGGAGTACTTCAGAATTCTTGAGTGAATCAAATAAACCGAGTAATGAACTTCCCGATAGAAGAAGAGGAGTGCCAAGGCCACACCTTGCGTTTGTATTAGCTCCTTTCTCAATAAGGCGGGAGCAGACCTCAGGCATGTTCAGTGCAGATGCCAGGTGGAGAGGCTCAAGCTGCCTACGCAGAGCAAACCGAGCAACCTCGGCACAGTCAAGACTTGAGAGCTCGAAGCCTTTATGCTGCAAGTCCTCTTTGAGTTTGGTTTCAAAACAGGTTACCATGAACCAATAAACCCAGCAGCGAAATTTGGCTGCATAGGGCTGATAGAATAGTGATCCTGCGGCTTCGACTAATAGCGGTTCGTTCAACTCATCGAATCCATCTCGTGTAAACATGGGCCAATAAGCAACTGCTTGTCGGTAGAAGGGGAGTTCGCTGACTAGACCTTTCTGCTTCTCAAGGAACTCATCTTGGTTGTCTGGTGATATGTTGATGTTCCTCAGCTGTACAAATCTCAGACACTGCAAGGCCAGAAGTGAGGTACTTTTTGGTCGAGATAACTTGTACTGCTCAAGACCCTGCATCTCAGTCTCGAGAAATTCTCGAACAGTGAAATGAGAAAACTCGAATCCCGTTCCATCAGCAGACTTTCGTATAAGACTGCTACAGTAAAGAGTGATATCGTCTTCGATCACAGTATTGTCCTCGTTAAGCCGTGCTCCAATCTCCTCTGGAGTTGAAACAGCCTGGCAGAGCTCTAGGACGGTCAATTGTACTGGAAAGAAGGCAATAAAGTGAAGGCAGAGTTGAACCATCTTTCGAACTTTAGCAGGCTTTGTATTGACTCTTTGGAGAAGTCGCCGGTAGCTGTCATGCAAGGTCGGTGGTAGTTCCTTCAGCGCTTGAAGCCGGTCATGGTCTGTAGCAAATTCGCACATATAGTCTAGTTGACAAGCAACCCAACGAAACCTAAAAGTTGAAAGTCATTAGCATTGTACATTCATATCAAAAGGATGTGCGCCTACATTCCGTGTGCCCTGCTAATAAGCTCTCGTCGAATGGCGTGTCTAGTTTCTGTTTTCCTCAAATTGAGTTTAAAAGATTGGATCCTTTGTTCCAACTCTGACTCAACATAGTTCTCAATATCTTCGGTGTGAGCTTCAATATGTATCTCTGTAAAGTCTCTTCTCATCCTAGTGCGGATCTGCATTTCGTTGCGACTGAAGAGAGCGACTGTTGCAGGTTCAGCCAGAGTGGCAAGGTCCGAGAGGCACACAGTGACACTGCTCATCCCATCACCACATTCGTCAAGGCCGTCGACAACAATGAAGACTTGTCGGAATGCCTTGATCATTTTCGCGATCGTATCCCTCAGACCGGCCACCTCAGGCTCTTTTGACAGTGCCCGCGACGGGCAAAGCTCTTTGAAATAATCCTCAAGATGTTGAAACGATTCATCGCTCTGGAGGGCAAGCTGTGACGCGATTGCCCCAAGGATCTTGGATGGTTGCGAAGATTCTGTATTCTTGTAGTCGCAAAAGAAAAAGGCCACTCCAATGTCAGGTGAGTTTCTCGATAAGGCTTCTTGAATGACAAGTCCAGCCAAGACGGTCTTTCCACCTCCAGCAATACCATTCAGCCAAAGCAGAGAACCCTTGTTGGTAAACCAACTCTGGAGCTCCGGACTTAATAGAAGCCAGTTGCCTGTAGTAAGATGACGACACTTGATGCTCTGATCTAGGTTGGGCTGTGGATTCAAGGTGGGCTTCATAAAGAAATTGAGGATCCGTTGCTTCTGTCTATCGAGCAAGATGCTAGCGGTGATTTCCGTCTTTTCATAGACCTTTTGTACGAGCCCTTCGATCTTTGCGTTTTGTACGGCTTGTTGGGAGAGGCAAGTCTGTAGCTTGCCCAGGGAATCCGCTGAAGTGGCAAGCAAGATGGTGCTCTTGTATCGGGAAAGATTATCCAGGAGGTCCTTGGTCTCTGACACGGAGAATGGCCATTTGAGTTGCCGGCTAACTTTCTTCCATTTTCGAGCATCCTCGAAATCCCTGACAGCCTTCGCAACCTTCGTGTTGATTTCTTCAAGGATTCTTCGGCATTGGTCAAACAGCTGCGTATTCAAAGCGAGATCGCGCTGTCCTCCTTCTGCCTCGAGCTCATTCGCCAAGGCATCCAAGATACGCAGGGCATTAGAGAGTCCACTGATTTCTTCTTTGAGGTTCTGAATATCCTTTCTCGCGTCTTTTGCCTTATAGATGTAACTGAACACGGGTCGGAACGCTAGGTCGGCAAGAGCGATGATGCCAGCAATACTAGCTGCCATGGATAGTGGATCAGCCATGGCGGTTGGTTGGAGGCGTTTCGATGGACGCTAGATAAGAATGGTAGAATAAGGTCGACAGTTGTAGCTATGCTATTATGCACTAGGATTTTTGAGGAAAACGACGTCAAAACACCCATGAGGGGGAAGAGAAAGAAGGACGAAGGTGAACAGAAACGATTGCGGGGGTAGTCCAGGTAGCCTTACATAGAGTGGCTTTTGCAATTTCAAACCTCGATCTAGTCAGATGCTCATAACAGAGACACCGCCTCAGTGGCGTTGGTAAAACATCAGCGTTGGCTGTTCACAGCCTTGTTTTCATGCCCTGAGAGAACTGAAAACACGGCTTGATATACATTCTAGTGGGGGCTGAGCTGATCTGAGCCTCTACCATAAAGCCTTAAGGGCTTGAACGGTGCTAGTGATCATTGTTCAACAAATAGAATGTCAATACCTGCGACATACATAGCTAGTGCACAGCGCTAAGAATTCCCACCTAGCCAGAGTTGCCTAAAAGCCTGCGGTCTAGCCACTTAGTAAAACACTCCCCATTGTGTTCCTTTCCGATCACGCTTTCACCAGACTATTACAATTTGTTTAACATCTTGACGAAGGATCAAGAGCGACAGAAACAGTGGATGATGGAGAGCGAATGTGGGGACAGACCAGGATGTGGAAGCGCAAGGGGGTTAGCTTAGCGCAGCAGCTGGAATGATAAATACCAAGCCGAGGTTTCCCTTCGCATTTTTTCACTCATCATCATCACGCCACCAACACGACAACATCGTAGATCACATCAATAAGCACATTTTCCGGATATGGGACACCATAATATTCGCTTTGATGGTGACCCCTATTCTCTCTCAGGAGTCTGGGGCCCACCCACCAGTAGAGCAAAGTACTTCGACTCAGGAATCATCTAGCTGGCTTTGTACTGACTGCTTGATAGCTTCTGTGAAGAAGACTATGCCTTGACTTACTACCTGGCTGAGTTCATAAACTCATTGACCAACATTGCGTATAGTAAGTTATTACCTATCCCCCTGAACACCTCGAAGTCAACGTCCCTTCAGCGATAAAACATATAGAGTGAGTCATGGCTGACGCTGCGACTGATTAGTTTACCTTGCTCTTCGGACTATATATGGACCAGGGAGCCACGGAGTACTTAAACCGAAATTGGACTTCATGTCTCTCTCGCTCTTAGGCCTGGGTATCGGATCGTTCCTGTTCCACGCCAGCCTACGATCGATCCTTGAATTCGCTGACGAGTTCTCGATGCTTGGACTGACTTGGTCGATGCTCCAAGCAACTCTCACCACACGGCAATCACCATTCAAAACACATCTCATTTCGATAAGCCTAGCTGTAGGCTATGCAACATTCTCTGTCTTCTACCTGCAGGCGCCAAACATTATCTATCAAGTGATCGCTTTCGCAACAGGGATATTCTTTGTCATCCTGCGATCTCAATACCTGCTCCATTGGGCTCAACCAGCACTTCCAAAAGCCAAAAGCCGCGGTTGGAATTGGAGGACCTGGAAAGCTATTGGAACTTGCTTGTTTGGATACCTACTTTGGAATATCGATCTTGAATACTGCGCCGAGCTTAGACATATGAGACAGCAAATCGGACTCCCGTGGGCTTGGCTGCTTGAGCTTCATGGATGGTGGCACATCCTCACTGCGATTGGTGCCAGTCGATTCATGGACGTAGTAAGGGAAGTGCGTCAAGAGGTGGAGCGGGAGCAGAAGAAGGAATGATAGGCATCAATCTGGATATAGAGGGGCAGGTAACTCTAGCGGTCTGAAGAACGAAGGGACCATCCATACGCTCCTCAAAGACTCAGATGCCCCATCTCACTAGGATCCTACCTGCGTACAGCTAGGTCAGGCGACCCCCGAAGTTCTGGAAGCTCTCGCAGTAGCAATTATCCAAGCCGGCTATCATCACAGATCAGACCTATAATAAAGCTTACTCTTAATTCTATGATTAAGTTTTTGACGAATTGTATGATTCAGACAGCAGCTGTGACTTGGATAACTCAACTGGCTGATAGACCGCTTGCGTTTACATTCAGCAAAGTCATATCCTCGATAATGTAATCAAATGCATTTGTATTGACAATCCTGAAGTCTAAAAAAAGAGGCAAGCACCTGGCCATGCCAACAAAACAACATAAAACACAGCATTCTTCCATCACGACACACCGAGCACTTCTATCAAGTGTCCATACCATTCATTTACAAAAAATGAGTTCAAGGCCCCTCCCCGATCTACTTCTTACAAGTGTAAGACGCGTAGTAGGGTCCTGGGTGTCCAGCCAAATCCACGAGGCACATATAAGTGCCATCCTTGGACAGCTTCCCCTCATCCTTGGCCTTCTTCTTAGTATACTCCAGAATCACGTTCTTCGGGTCGCAGTCATAGTTCGTGCCGTCGTACAGCTTGACTGTGCAGCCATCATCCCAGTCGGTGATCATCATGGCGTTGAGGTCGTAATAGGCTGTGATGCACTCGTTGCTCTGGCCCTTCAGCCCTCCAGCTGAGTTGTCAGCCGCGCTGCCGACGGGCTTAGAGCAGGCATTCTGGGTGCCCCAGAACTCCAAAAGCCAGGCGTTGGCAGTCTGGGCACCGAACAGAGCGAGGGTGAGAGTGGAAAGAGTAGGAGCATGCATTGTGATAGATTGTGATGAGGGTTGGGGTAGTTGATAAGAGTGTTGCTTGGAAGCTTGATGAGATTTTGCTATGAAGTTTGGGTTTGTAGAGAAGAGTTGAAAGACTCTTACTTTGTATGTGAACTTGTGATGAAGGTTGGGTTGATCGAAAAAATGAGAGATGTTAAGGAGGTATATATATCTTCAGCTCACCGTATATCATACATGTTAGTCCTTCAAACATACAGCCACAGCCCAGCCTTCTGTCTTCTCATCACAGATTACTATTCAGGATCCCAGTTTGATCCTTGAATCACAGGAGTGCCTTGTTCTGTGAAGCCAGTTAGTGAATCTGCCTCTCCATCAATCCTCTGTATCATGTTCTTGGAAGGATGAAATGCGGATTCTCAAAGTGAGGTCATTAAGATCGAAATATAGTATTATCTCCACCAGATTTTCGAAATGATCTGCAAGAAGGATTTAAGTGTCCTGCTGTTTGGACCAAAAGCAATCTGGGTTAATGCGCTATGTGGCAATTTGATTGCAAATGAGTCTGACTCGGCTATCTATTGGATCGGGTTTGAGAGCTAGAGTTCGGGACCGACGAACGGGACCATGTTCTAGTTGAAACATATCTCCGATCATCATGATTATTGGATGCCCATTCACTCGGCGATCTGACTCGGGGATTAAACAAGTTGCCGATCGTAGCGTTACAGGGGTCATCCTGTCCATTCTGACGACAGAGTACCTAAGCTTAATATTTGGCATAAAATCATCACAACTGATTGTTTCAAATGCACCGCCATGTTTTATTTGAGGCTGTGTTGAAACATAGTCCTATAGGATCACCGAATGGCGAGTCATGAATCATACTCAGAGTTGGACGACAACATTATTGTACTGCGTGCAATAGTTAGCATGTATTGATCGTAGTAAAGATCGGCAGATAAATAGAGTAACACATGAAACAAACTCAGCCCTGCCTGTGGATAGGAGGATGCGGATGACCTGTTCCTATCATATGCAATACGAAAAAGGGGACGAGAATAAGGCCCGTGACGATCGTTCCACTATCCTCACAAGATTCTTGTTTTGAGCTCTAGGGCCTGGATGGATGATATTGAGAAATTGGAAGATCCTTTTCGACTGATGACACGCCTTCCTGAATAACTATAAATCCAGATGGTCTCCAGTGCAAAAGTCTTACTCTCATCTCAGCATCAAACCCAACTACCACAGCCAATCCAGCAATACCCAATATCTTTTCCCCCGTTCCCTTCATTCATCAACTGTCTTCAAGATGATGACCAAAGCTACTTCTTTCATTCTTCTTGCCTTGTCCGCCGCACGTGTACAGGCCCAAGAATGGGTTGACGTCGATCTCTATAGCGTCAAGAACTGCAACCCTAAGCCCAATGACCTCAATGTCAGATCCATGCAACTCAACTTTTCTCCCAAGAAGGATGACAAGGGCCAGACTTACTCTGGTTGCATGTCTGCTTGGATCGACCCCAAGGAGTGGCCCACCACTGACAATGGGCAATACCCTGTCTGGGTTGATACCGATGCATTGGGTGATGGTTGCAGTATGCTCTTCTTCCAGATCCCGGGATCCCTAGAGGAAGGCGACAAGTGGCCTTGCCGCAACGGACTTTACCGCCAGGTCCAAAAGGACGAGACTCAATGCGGAGACTTGGAACTGACAGAGAGATTTGGATATGCGTATGTCGATTACTCCCTCTTCGTGAATTTGCTTCCTAGTATATCTCTAACCTGATGCACTTCTAGGTACTGCTGCGGCTCCATTTGCAACGAAGATCCTAGCACCTGGCCTTCTAAGCGAAGCCTTGATGGTGGCAGTCCTGCGCCTGCCATTGAAGACGTCATAAAGGTCAAGCGTGCACCCACTGTCAAGGATGTCGCAAAGATCAAGCGTTCTCCCATCTTAAACAAGAGAAAGGGCAACGACAAGTGCATCATTAACCTCAAGGGTGAGCCCTACACTACATATGGTCAACAGCAGAAGATGGGTCCTGAAGAGCATTGCGAAAAGGACCAGACTACTTGTGGACAGATGTGGACCTATACAGCTGGCAATGAGATCGTCACTACTGAGTCTGGCTCGGATAGCACCGAGGTCGGTTTCGACAACTACCTTGTCTTTGTCAACACCATCGAAAAGGGCTGGAGTATTAGCAAGTCTGCATCTGAAGAACGATCCTACTCTAAGAACATGGCTCCTGAGCCTGGACACTCTGGTTATCCCACTTTCACTCCTCTCTACATTTGTAAGTCGTTATTCACTGCCAAGGCACTATGTTTTTGATGGATTTGGAGCTGACTCTTATCTTTTAGGCGCCAAGGCGGATACCAGTGGTGATTGTGATCGCAAGACTCTGGGACTCGGCAATGGAGATATTTGTGTCAACAAGTATGTGGGTGACGATGTCCCAGACGGAGAATGGTTGATGGTCACCACCGATTAAACTCAACGCTGGTTCTACAGGTTTAAGCAGTGGTGTGTTGGAATGTTGTTGTTGCTGCTGTTGCAAGCCAGGTGCTAGATCTGAATTTCGTTTCGACTTCCCGGGGAAATGGATTGTTGGAAGTGGTTGGACATTTACTCAGGCAGGACCCTAAAGTAGATATTAGTTAGAAAATGTCAGTATATCGATGGACAGAGTACGATGATATGATTGACCCTTTAACTGAGATCAACACAAACTTACCGAAAACCAACGACGAGAGGCTGCTGGTGGATTGATCATGATTCCGTACGCTTGTCACTTAGGAAGAGCACGAATTGTGTCTAGAAGGATGTCTTTTATTGTCTAGAGGCAAATGAATTCGCGATGCTAGAATCACTAGTTATATTCTACAGTTGCTATCAACCTTGGTCCTTCCTATGATCTTCGGCTTGGATTCCAAGGAAGATCAGGATTTGGTGGCAGTACAAAGCTAGCCAGATCAGTCAGACTCAATTCTTAGGTGGTGATGTATCCACTTACCTGTTCTGCCTATTTGAAAGGCCTTCATACATAAGATACCACGCCGTCAGCGAGGTCAATAACCCAGTGACACCACCACACTTGAGAAGCACGTTGTTAGGAGCCCCTGAGTCTTCAGTGCAGAGATTAGCCACGCTAAGGAAGAGCCAGGTGCAGTTCACAAGAAGACACAGCGTCAAAGAAAAGACATTCGACTTCATGGAGCACATAGTAATAGCCACGGAAAAGATGAAGAATCCCTAGAGAATGAATAAGTCTTTTGATGAACCTAGGAGTAGCGAGATACTTTCAGTGACCTACCAGAAGAAATAGTCCGTTGGCGTGGTTATAATCGGCAACGCTGGGGTAAGCATCCATGACGTGGAAGCCGGGGATAAGCGTGATGGCAAAAGAGATCCAGAAGCAGCCGTATGAGCAGGCAATAGTTGCACTAACTGTGTTGCCATTGGCAATATCCCTGTATATCTCATAAGCCACCAACAAAAATTGGTGTCAAGTGAAGGTCAACTTACCACATGCCAGAAAGTAATTGGGCAAGGCCTCCATAAGCCAGAGCTGGTCCAACAACAACGTTGGGAATCGTTACGTTGCGCACGTTCAAATTGATCAAGGCCATTAAGAACGTTGTAAAGGCAAAACCAGAAAGACCAAGAGGACCGGCATCACCAAACTTCTGGCGAAACTGCATATCAGCTTGTCGAGCAACATCTTGTCTTGCTGCGGTTGCACAATATGGTGCCTTCGTCTCAGAACAACTCTCTTGCGCAGCCCAGAAAGCAGCCTCTTTCTCTCCACTGGCTTGGTCGGCTTCTGTTCGTGCTTGCGACATTATTAATGTTTTTTCCCAAGTAGTAAAACCAAATTGATAAATAACGAAAGTAAATCTGGGGATTATAATGAAAGAATAGAATTAAAGTAGAAAGAAAGGGGATTTCGAAGAAGCTTGTTTCTCGTTTTAGTGGAGGAGGTAGTGGATGCAGTGGATCTGCTCGGTAGAAAAAAATTCACCTCTAGTGTTTCGCGTCTAGGCCAATAGAAGGCAAAGCCGACACTCGTAATTAACCGCAAACTGCTCATTATTTGTGTTTCTGGCCTTAATTGCAAACTGCCAAGCACAATCGACATCGCCAAGAACATACATGCCATGCCTATTGAAATCCCCACTGTGCACAAGCTATATTGTGGCTACTGTGGCTTTTATATTGCCTATCTCGAAGGATCAATAAAGCAAGCTACGAAATAATTACTAGTGAGAACTAAGAATCAATTTTAAAAAAGAAAAAGGAGAAAACGGAAGATATAATATTATTAATTTGTATTAGCGAATTTTTTGCTTAAGACAGATACCAGTGAGACTCCTTCTGTTTGCGTATTAAATGCTGTGTATTAAACTGGCAAGAAGCCCGATCTCCCAACCTAAATAGGAAGGCAGCGGCTGTTAATGTAGAAGCGCTAGTACGAAGTGGGTTAAATCAGTACATTGGGGTCTATTGTCTTTGCGTTCTTTGAGTAATAGCAGGAATGAACTGTTCCTAAATTTTAAAATACAAGTACTGTGTGTTAAACAAAGGACGCCTGGAGAGCCCGTGCTGTAACCCCTGCTGCTCCTTTTCGCACCTCATCTGCTTCTTTTTGGCCTCCATCTGCTTGACTCTGTGCTCTAGCTGATCATTGCAATCCTCCAGCTGCTCGTTATGTTCTTGCAGCTGGATATTCTCGCCCCTCAACCCTTTGATTTCATCACGCAGCTGTATCATGTCGCCCTCCAGCTGCTTGTTGCTACCCTGCAGCTGCTGAATATTATCAGCCAGCTGTATTTTGTTGCCCTCTAGCTCCTTGTTGTGATCTTGTAGCTGGACATTGCTTTCCTTCGACCATTTGATTTCATCATGCAGCTTTGTGTTCTCGCCCTCCAGCTGCTTGTTGATATCTTGTAGCTGTTTGGTCTTGCCTTCTAGCGGTCTATAGCGATCCCATAGCTGCTTGTAGTTGTCCCGTAGCTCCTCGTTCTCATCCTCCAGCCTTTGGCTCATCCTTATGAGAGCACTAACGTAAGGTCGACTTTTCCAAACTTCATTCTCGATATCAAAGGTGGTTTCCGATACTAGGGTGGTAAAGCTGGACTGACTATCGCACGGAAGGTAAGTCCTCCATGCACTTTCGAGCGGTTGAGTTTGAGAGACCAGATGCTGTTCTATAAATTGGCTGAGCATGACTCCCTGATTCGTAATTATCTCGCGCACTTTACAGTGGTAATGGCTAGTGGACGGTCAGTGAAGCTGTCGGACATTGAGGCAGCCGACGAAACTCACGTTTCTAAGAGCAGAAAATGACGATACAGGAACGATTGGTGCTGATGAAGACGCTGCAACCGTTGGCTGATCTCCTTTTCCTTCCACACGAATGTTGCCTTCACAGCTTTTCCTAGCTGCGTTTGGGTATCGAATAGCTCCTTGATCGATTTCATCGTCTCTTCGCAATAAAGAATTTCAGCGTGGATGCGCTCGAAAACTTCCTCCTCCGTGTGTGCTCCGTCAGCACTAGCAATCTGGCCGGAAAGTATAAGCAGCATGGGGAGATGGCAACTCATAAATTCGAACTCTTCAGCTATGGATTGCAGTGCCGACGGCGCGGATTTGTACCGTCCCAAAACATCGC
Source organism: Fusarium sp. NFCCI 5145 (assembly GCA_033439405.1). Classification (NCBI taxonomy): domain Eukaryota; kingdom Fungi; phylum Ascomycota; class Sordariomycetes; order Hypocreales; family Nectriaceae; genus Fusarium; species Fusarium sp. NFCCI 5145. The sequence goes on from JAWDHB010000169.1 coordinate 113,383, forward strand.
GGGCCATTCTAGCAATCTTCGCAATGATCGGCAAGACGCTAATCACTAAGCCGGCCACTTCCATCTTGATCGCCAGACCAAACTCGGCATGGAAAGGAGGAATATTGATATGCTGAAAGAGTTTCCCGGACGTCGAGATTTAGAAGAAAATGCACTGATGCTGAGAGGTGAAGGGTGACACCAAAGTTTGTACGAAATAAAGGGTTCAGTTGCCCTGCCACGACGGAAAGGCACAGGAGGTTGTTCACAGAGGCTGAGTAAGCAAGCGCCATACTCAGTCCACTCGATACGGTTGGGCCGCCATGCAGAACGATTGCTGGATCGAGAATTGGCGATTTCCATTGTTGAACGAATCCGTGGCCTGCTAGAGACTGATTTTGCGTATTGTGCGCTGCAGGTAGGTTCATATTGAGGCTGAGTTGAAAGAGAAGACAGCTCACATCCTCGTATACCAGAAAACACACCAGGGTGCGAAGCTTGTCACTGGTGCCAGCTATATGCCATTACGCGTTATTATGAGTGAGGCGCACCCATGCCATCGGACCCTGGCCAATACCATACTCTGCTTCAAGCCATGGGCGGGGAGTCTTGGCGGTGGCGATGACAGGAGAGCTATTGTGGTGATAGACCCCATAGTTTAACACAATTGTGCTGACATTGCAGGCCGACTTGCAAGCTATGGGAGGGCAGTGCTATTGCTTTGTTGTTTTCCCTCACTGACAAACAGTCGCCCCCTCAGACTGATACACCGACCATACATACCAACCTTGAGGGAACATTGCAACAAGAATTGACAGTACCTTGCCCAAAAGTCACATAGCAGTTCGTCCGTCAAAACAGGCTATGTTAGGACTGCTGCCTGAAACTCCCGCCAATATCCTCCTGTCCCGCAAAAAGAGCCCGGCCAGAAATGCCTATGAGTACCCCACAATATTGCATCTTGTCTATTGCTGGATTTCTTGATCCCCCACGGGTTGTTCGAGAAATGATGTAACGTATATGTACGTAGCGGATCCAGGGGCCGAGATTCCGATTCTCCTCCACAAACAGCACCTTTTTTCTTACGAAGAAAAAAGAACAAGAAAGTAATATTGATTAATCCAAGGACGTACAAAAGCGAGCTTAACTACAGTAATATAATACTAAAAGATTTAAAAGAATATAAAATAAGTTATATTATAATACATTGAGTTTAGTCTAGAAAAGTATTCTTTTAATTATATTACCCTAATTAATTATAGCCTATAATCTTCTATCTTATGAAGTTAATCAAAAAGAAAGAAATAAGTCTTATTACTATATAGTAAGACGCTGCCAGCCAAAAAGCTGTTGCGAGGCAAAATCCAGTGGTGGCAAGGACGACGAATCTGCATCTAAGAGTATTCGCTGTGGGCGTCCACCAGATGTTCAAAACCTCTAGAATATCATAGTTGATTAAAACGACTTGGGTATTAGCTATAAAGCTTGAGGATGAGAGTTAAATAATCAGGCTGTAAGGCTCAAAGATAGCCGATAATGTGCGGGTGGCTCTAAAATAATTGAGAAAGATATCAGAGTTGGGTTCTAAAAGACTGTTTACGAATAGCAAATGTTCAACGGCATTTAAAAAACAACTACAGCGCCGTTTGCCTCGGCCCTGGTGTAGCTAACTCCATGTACCTTGAGCCCTTGGTCATTGAGAAGAGTAATGATACCCCCTTTGTTAGAAAGAGGGACGGTCGCTTCAATTGTCATGGTGCCATTGGGGCTGATGCGCAAGTCAGAAGGGAGAATTTGAGTGTCTCCTGTTTTGATACGGATCATCCATCCACCCAGCCCAATCTCATTCGAGGTTCTGTTCTTGAGGCTAATTGTCTCTGGAGGGGTTCCTGGCTGCTGATCTGGGCCAGGTGGATTGACAAGAGCCTCGGTGATGACTACTGGTGAGTCTGCAATGTCATCTCTCTCTTTGTCCTCGGTCGGACGTTCAGGTGCAAGGAAGTTGGCCCATGTCAGGAAGTCTTGGTCTGGCAATGGGTGACCAGCACGCTCGGGTCCATCTCGAGTGTGGACAGCCTGAGAGGCAAATCCAATAAAGACAGCCTCCCAATGGTCTCGGAACTCAAATACAAGACCACCGTCTTGGAATACCCCATTGTCTTTTAGCCAGCGGCCTGAATTGCCCTGGTTCATGTGTACATTATGTATACCCTTGCCACTGCTGAACTCAGAGCCATAGATGTACACAGTAGCCTTAGCCTCTATGGCCCTGTCGATAATGGGCCTCAGCTGATCGAGAATGTCGTTGTCTGGGCCATCAACGTCATGGGGGAGGACTCGGCCACTGTCGCGACTGAACAGGTTGCTGCGGATGTAGTCCAGCGCAGATCCATTGAGCTTCTGGTCTGATGTGCCAGCGAGGAGATGGAAGCCATCGTTCAGTCTAGCTAGCTTACTCGTGATATCATGAGTGAAGTTGGGCACTGTCCAGTAGGTGAGACGGGACTCTTCTCGATTTCCCGATTTGATGTTAACAGCAGCGCGGCCTTCTTGGCCCTCGTTGTCGTTAAAGAAGAGCGAGAGGTGAGGTGTATTTGGGTCTGCGAATCTATCCTCAAAGGTGTAGCGGACAGGCTTTGCTCTCCAAACACCGTAGCTTTCGACAACCATTGTTACAGGTAGAAATAGTGCAACTGAGATACAATTCTGTAAGTAGACTCAATGAGGGGAGTTTGGTGTTGTAAGATGCTTCAGAATTATCAAGAGATATGAGGGGTATTTTATAGTCGAAAAGGGAGGCGAATATTGCAGGCATGTAGATAGGTCATAGAGGACATGGTGTGGCACTGAGAGCTGAACTGAAGCTGCATTTCAGCCCGCAAGCCACGGCGCCTCTTTCCAGTGTGATATGCGGTTTCTGGGGCTATGCGTGTTTGCTGGGCTGATCCTCCGAGACATTACGGAATTCTGGACAACAAGGCCTTGGCAGCACGCTGTGATTCTAAGTTCAACTGTGCTATACTATGCTCTTTTGAGACATTATATGTAATGCTAAGTCTATCAGCTAGCAAACTCGGAAGAATAAAAGGCCTATTATGCATCGCAAGCATTGTGTTAAACCTGATATTCCAACCTAATATGACTGACTGACTGATAACCTTGCGTTGCCATTCCCTTTGGGTTGCCTCTCTATCTTTGGCTTAGTATATATAATACTAGTAGTTGGCTGCGCGGGCACGAATCAAATGAGCAGCAGTCGCATGGCTTCCAACCCCCACTGACAGGCTGACAGGCTCACAGCCAAGTAACAGGCCACAACTATTGGAGACTCGGATGTGCAGTGAAGCCCTCCTAAACGTTCAATAGATCCCCCCTTTGATTGGTGCGCCGATGGGGGCGGAGCAATAAGACATGCATGCATGCAAGCCACTTTGCCAACTAGGAACTGACAATTATGCTTAAATTATGCGCCAAGAACCAAAAGGAGAGAGCTGAAAAATAAAAAGAAACTCGCCAGTATCTTTATACCTTAGCCTTGGCCCCCCTTCCTTGTTGTAGGTCTTTTTATCGCAAATCTCCGGGCAACGCTAGCTCGATGTCTTAATGATAGGAAACTCTATTCGTGCCGCACCTGCTACTGCCACAGACTCAATGAAAATAGCCGGGTCTATGAAAAATGAATGTAATCGACTGGCGATCACGGCTAAAACGATTTCAGGTGATGATTCCATCATATTCTTGGGACTCAAGGCTCATTGTACCGCCATGCTTGAGATCTGGGGTAATTGGCAAAATCTCAATTTGCTGGAGGCTCATCTTTTACACACCGAGGTTGCATTGGTATACATTACGTAGAGAGGGATTATCTCTAGTTCAAACTAGCATAAATAGCCTCGTCCTAAGCTACTACCCTAATAGCGATTTTATAAAGAACCATCAATCTGCTATCAGATTCGGTATGGTTACACCCAGCACTGTTAATTAAGATCTCGTATTTAGTATATGACTCGGATAACATGCGCGTTACTGACACTAAGACTGATCATGATCCTTTTCTTAAGATGCGATAGTATGTCCAGTGCGTTAAACAATTGAACGAGTATTCAGAATGCCGGATTAGTTCAGTCAAATTTCCGTGTTATTCTCTACACATTGTGCGTGGTTTCTCTGATACAGGTAACATTTATTAACGAAAAAGCGGTAAGTTCAAGAAAGCTTACGGCGACTTGTGGGGGAATCGATATATTAGAAATCCTGTCCTGCGTTGTCTTTTTGCACAATTGCTATCACAGATAACATGCTTAGGTATCTATTAGAGGCTATATTATCTCAAAATTATATTATAGCTCCTATAGGCTATAAAAAGTTAAGGGAAGGAATATATATATTTATTAACACGTTAAATTAAAGAGTGCTATGTAATAAAAAACAAATTTAATAATTTATTATAACAAGCTTTTAATAATAAGAAAAAAGCAAAGTATATACTTATTCTTTAACTAACATACCAAGCTTATTTAATGAGGTATAGCAATACTACGTAACTAAAATACAATTTGAGCATCAAAATCTATCAATGTAGTGAAGTTGCCATTCCACCCGCCATTCCACTGCCAGACTCCCCCCACAATTGCCGCCTCTCGCCATGACCAAAGGTTTCCGGAAGTTGCCACAGCGTACATTTTGTCAGGACTAGGGTCGTTCGCATTATCCACCGCAAGGGCCATATAATACTCTGCTTTATTTCTCGCAACATTCATAACACCTGCAACCGCGCTCCCTTTGACTTCCATGACCAGGTGTAAGGTTTTTGTGACAGCGCCTCCTCCGTCTAGAACAGTTCTGAAGACCAAGAAATCAGGTATCTTAGGCCATTCTGCTGGTCCAGGATCCCAGAGGCAAGCTTGAGGCCCTATAGAGAGGCCCGCAGGCCCAGCATACCCAGGATCCGTATAAACGGTCAGTTGATTAAGCCAGACTGGGTACCACCACCATTCGATATTTTGTTGTTGGGCAACGTTCAAAAGACGCACAGTCTTGCGTAAATATCACAGTCAGTAAGACAAGTAGTATAGTAGCATGGTTATATCATACCGTCGCTGCTCTTGCTGCCATCTTGTTTAATGAATGAAGAAGAAGAAAGGTTCTGTCAAATAAAGCCCAAGTGTTGTGAAGCAAAGATACATTCGATGCCTGGCACTATATAGTTCAGCGCATGATAGAGATTACTAAGGTAAGGCACTCCGAGTAAAGGAGGACGCTACGTGCTATTACAAGTTTGTATCTCTCAGGATACCTTAGCCAGTGCGAATTCGGGTTGTGAGTCTATCAGTCCTACATGCAAATATTGAAAGGATCGAATGATATATCGTACGAGACTGCGCCATCGTTCGATAATGAGACATGACATGTGAAAGATTCCTGACATCTGGCTGAATCAAGAGATAGGTCATCACAATTACTGACCGATGTATGTTGATGGGTTAAATGGTGAATGTAAATTAAGTGACGGCTTGTATTACTTGTCAGCCCGCTGTCTATTCAGCCAGCCACATATTCGGAACTTCTCCGTTGCAAGCTTTGTGTTGGACCTAGTATGTGACAATTAATGTAGCTGTGCATTAGCACATAGGCAAGTTGCTGGTGCTATGATCCGATTGGCTGCTTTCTGCAGCACCTGTTTCAGCAGCGCCTCTTTCTGCAGCACGAGAGAAATGAATGTGACACTGGCCAGAGAGATAATGGATTGAGAATTGTCTTAGGTTGCGAGAAACTTGTTAAAGTTAAGGATTAGTTGTTACTGAAGCTACTGACGTATCTGCGGAATAATTACTCAATATTATGGTAGAAAAAGCTATATATAGCACTGGACTTATCACCACAAGATATATACCACAATATAAAATTCTCAAACCCCCATTCTATTCAATTTTCAATTATCACATCAAGGTTCAGCTACAGTCCACCTAGAGAAAGCACCCAAGGAATCGCGAAGCTCGTCTGTTATAAAGCTGAAAATCTTTTATAATGCCGCAAGTAAGTAACTTTACGATCCTCTCTGCGTACATAATCTGACAACACCTCTTCATTTCGTCAGCTCATCCATGGCTATATCGCCGACTATCTTGAAAATATTAACGTCAATGAGGCTATTAGGGACGATGGAAGAAGTCCCGCGCTGGATGCCTTGGAGGCTATTCGGGGAAGGGTTGAAAGCAGGATAGACAATGCGAACGTACCACTCAGGGCTCGTCTGTGGGTCTCATCTATTGCGCTCAAAGGTGTCGGCGAAGAGCAGACGCCCGTACTCGTTCTGGGCGTTGTTTATGAGGAGTCTGATCAAGTTCCTCAAATCCCGGAGGCACTCACCCAGGTATTTACAGGGGAGGATACAGTCACGTTGCCTTTGAAGTATCAGAATGAAAGAGGTCGTCGATAGGGAGGGTTGCCCGGTCCATGTGTCTGCTACTTTGAGTCTTATTTCCTCTAATCTAAGCATTAAATAATAATGAATTTCTACGTAATGGATGTTTAGGAATGCTAGCGTAGGTAACTTGAATTTACGCAATTCATGCGGGTCCGAACATCATGCAAAAAGCAGCCCGCGTTATGATCATCCTAATGAGTGCCGTGCTTGTCTATTTCAGAACAGCAAGCAAATTATCTGGGGTTATGTTGGCAAGTTTATACTGTTGTTCATTTGAACGTGATTAGAGATGCTCAAGGCTGTCCAACATATATAAGAACAAGATCCGGGATAGCGAGCTTTTCAATCCCAAGACTCAAAGTATCAAAGTAAGGGCAACAGAAACTTATAGGTGGTTTCCTTCAGAACGACGATTCAGGGAACGCTGCCAAGTGGGTAGCAGGTCCCGAATGACCCGGTAAGAGACCGGACCGCTTTCTCCGCAACCAAAGGACATTTATCGGCACGACGGTCACTTCGGACAATCTTCCCCTCCAGGGTTTGTCTCAAAACCATTAGTCAGCTGGGGTCATTGTAGGAAACTTTGCACATGCATTTAAGAAGCCACAATTTCCCCAAAATGTAAAATGGGACGTTTTGACCCGTAAACAATACCTATGGCGATCTCTCAGCTGAAGGCAATCCCACAATAGCTCCCCGATTAGGCTCAAGGAGTACAATGTCACATTCCTAATCTCACATATTTTATTTCCGTGATTAGCCAACCATGCGAACCGATTGAAGAGATTGGGCGATAATAGACTAAGTTAGATGGGAAAGAGAAGTTTTTCAGCCACAGGTCTCAACTGGAAATAACACATCTAGCTTACAATTTACAGATTATGCCACAATTCCTCAATAGTTGCTATAGCAGAATGCTAATATAAAAACCTAAATTATGACTCTTTTATCACCCTCCAAGAAGTACAAGATGGTCCGATTTCTCTTGGCGGTCATAACCAAGGCACACCCAGAATAGAGTTGAGCTCACTGGAGATGGCGAGCTGAATCTGTTTCCGTTTGGGATTTTATATCTTTTCTTGGTTTGAGGTGGCTGATTGGACGATAAGAGCGATGCTCAAAATCCTAATCCATCTACACCTAAGTAATGGAAGACGCTACTTCATGCACCATGGCCACATCATTGGTCATTATGCAATACCTCAAGTCTACATATTATGAGGGGGCTAGCTTCTATGGTGTTTGGGGCGGTACGGTGATGATAGTGCCCACAGGTTCGAACCACCTCATTATAAGGAACACAATTCAGCTATTACAACTCATTGACTTCAGAACCTACGGCCAGACAAATAGAGTTTGCTCATTCCGGCAAAGGTCTGATTACAAACCTAGAGTAGATTCAGCCAGCCAGCCAACCACAATCATTTTGATTCCATAATAAATAATATGCTACCTCAAACGATGGTAAGCTTGGTAGACCTATAAAGGAGTAAACCATTTCAGATTTGAGTATATGTGGTTGTGGCTTTAGTTGTGCAACCATGAGCAAGTAATTAACCTCTGACTGGGCCAAGCCGCTATTAAGGCTGTAATGCCAGCAGCGGTATCTGAGATACTACTAACTAGTAATATTGGATTTCTATTTAAATTACTACAGGTGTACGCTTATCTTTAATTAGGTGCGCTAATTATAAGGAATAGCTATACAAGTGTCTAATTAAAATAAGTTACAAAAATTAACTATTTTTAAAAGTATCTTTCGTTCTTTGGATTGTCTTGACAAAGAAATTGGGCTATCTTGTGCTTCTCAAAAGAAAAAAGAAAAGAGTCATACTCTAGGCTTTCTGTTAGCTTTTCACATATAGCAACTAATAAGACATTGTAGTATTATATCTAAAATGTGAACTAGATGTATCGTTTGCAGCTATGACTTTGGAGTAACTCACATGTCAGCTAATACCAACTTAAGCTCGACATCCTGCAGGACCTTCCTTTACCTATCTGTGAGCGGTAAAGCTCAAGGCGTACAAATCGGCGTCAGCAAAAGCTCATCTTTCAGTTAGGCGCAGCTCTTAGTGGGTAATTGAGATATGCTATTTCTCAATAAATCATATTTCGCAACAAGTTACGAAATCAGCTATCTGCGCAAGATAAGGACCCATTTGCCCCAGGTAGCTTGATCCCCGGCGTGAGAATTTGCGTGAGGTATCAAAGCAGTGCTTAATCCTTTCCTCTCTGCTGATCAAGAAGATGTTGTTCAGCTATGTCGCCCATTCTCAAACTTTCAACCGCAAGCCCGAGCTCAACGTGTACTGGGATCGAACAAAACTCCACCCGCCAACTTTCCTTTTCCTCTGGCTGGTACGCGATGACAACAGTGGCACTTGTTATACTCTCTGGTCTTCCATCGATGACGACAAACGCGTGAGGATATACGGGTAGGTCATAGGGCGGCGATGACTGAAAAACACCGGAAAGATGATTGACGAATCGTTTGGTGCAATCGTCCAGGTCTTTGAGTTCACCCTCTTGATCATCAACCTGGAAGATATCGGGCTTGTCGAGTCGCCCGTCCGGCCAGTTGAGGGTGTCCCTTGCATAGCTCTCTGTCGCTCTGTCGCAAGCTTTCTGCACATCTGCCTTGGTGGTGTCATGCAAGCCATAAGCTAACACCATGCCGTTTTCGCAATGGTAGCTCATTCCCTTTTCAAACAGCTCTCCAGCCCCGTTTGGTAGCGGTATAGTGTAGCTCATGATGAAACCGAGAGTTCCGAAACGAGGTGTCAAGATACCTTTTCTGTTCAGAAGGTGCTGAGTTTTAAAGTAGGTCTGTTATAGTGAAATTTCAGCCTTGAAAAGTTTTGTTTTGGCTGTCGGCTGACGAATCCATGACGTTTGTTCTGTTTAGCACGTTTCGGAAAGCTTACGGTGTGGCCTATCGGGTTGGTTGTCGATTGACATCGCACAGACACAGAGAATCCTTCGACATTCATCGACGTTTGGTATTTCCTTCCAACGTAACCCTACCATCTATCCATATCGTATGCAGTGCTAGCTCTATTGTTCTATATCCATCTCCTTTGCCGCTGCAGCGATAAGTGCTGCCCCAGTACCAGAGCCGTCTCTTGTAAGCTCTATCTTTATTTTTACTTCGTTGACATTACCAATCTTTGCAACATCGCGCAAAGAGCTGCGCATAAAACTCTCAAATTCGGTATGGAACTCAAAGAGCGACCCATCAACTGCGATATCAATAACCTCGTTATCCAGTAAGGAAGACTCAATCGTGTCCTTGGAATCATGCGACGACTTGGATGTCGATACGGGCGGTGCTTTGGGCGGGATAATGCAGCCAAATACGCGCCTAATAAATCGAGCGATGGAACTGGACCCTCTCGCAGTTGGCACTGAAGGCTGTTGGTGTAACTCTTGCGTGTGTGTTTCGGCAACCGTCTTCTGAATCTTCCTCCCAGTGTCCAGCCTGCCTGACTGGATGATTATTGCAGCAAGACCTGCGCCAACTAATCGAGCAGATCGTCGTACGATGGCATTGGCCATCATTTGAACTTGACGCAAGTCTTTTTCGCTTACACCCGTCGCTCTGAGACTCTCAGTCATGTAGGTCAAAGCTGGCTGCGGATCCTTTGCTGTAAACCCTGCAATCTTTGTCAAGAAAGCAGTTTCAATACCCATAAAAAGATGTACAGGACTGTCCTTTTCAAAGACCATGTCAAATGCACCATCCTGCGCCAATTCTAAGAGCACCAGACGCAATAGCTCTCCAAGGTACATTCCAGAGACCATCTTCTCAAGCAGACCGCACCCTGGATCTGTGGACGACTCATCAACAAGTTTGTCGAATCGTGTGTGAGGGAGGACATTCAGTCCATCATCCCAGCAGCCCCATTCAGTGTTTATCACCATGACTCCGTCCTGCTGAGACTGTGTCGTACTCTCAAGTCTTTGAATGTTGGAGATGCGCTCGATATATGCGGCATTTGTGCCAGTGCCGAGAATAATCGATGCTAGCGTGGAATTCCTCCTCTTTGATGTGTATGCCCTTGCAAGTAATGTGCCCACTGCATCATTGGCTAGAACGCAAACCCTCACAGGTAAACCTATATCATCGACAGCATCTTGCAGTAGAGAGCATGGATCTTGGCCTAGAGTGCTTGGAATGTCCCATCCTTTATCCCAGTGAACGAGAGTGCCCCGAGATATTGAGGTCTGCTCGCATGTGAAACTGAAAGTGAAGCCAAGATCGAAGCATGGGTTTGTTTCGTTGCTTCTTTGACTCTCTTGGAGCGCTTCATTCTGTAGTAGGTCTTTGATCTTTTCCGCAATGAAATGAAATAAAGGCTTATGACTCTGGTTTACCCGAATATCGGCAGGTATAACGTGTTTTTGTTGCAACACGTCCAAGGTGGAATCCCCATGAAGGGTGACAGCGCATACTCGACAGTTTGTCCCGCCCAAGTCTACTGCGAGAACCAGGCCCTTTTCTTGTCCAGTGGGAATTTGTGTGACAAAGGATGGTATCTGATAAGCATGCTTGCCTTTCAAGCCATGATCTGATGGGTTAGGTTAGATAAGAGATTCATAGTCGGAATTTAAATGGATGCATACTTATCTGCTTGATAAAGAAGTCTGTAATCTCTTGGATTTTCTGGCCTTCAATTTCGAATTCTTTAGCAACCGAGTCAACAGTTACCTGATGGCTACCATCGGAACCGCCCTGCACCATGACTGAATACAGTGACTTGGCAAGAGTTGTAAAAAAAGACTAGTTGGCGAGAGAATACATGAGCGCGGAATGTATCACGAGGGCAAGAGTTAGAAGACTAATACCAAAAGTGCCAATAATTAGCATCTGCATTGGCGTCTGACATGGGCAGAGGCGTAGTGTCGGGTTAAGCGGCAAAGTCCGGCCCGGAGTCGGCCAACGCCGGAACTAGTGACTACATTCGTACTAGACTAGAACGCATGAGGATGATAAGACACAGGCAAATATCGGTCACTTCGCCGTTCTCCATTCCCTGCCCATTTTCTGGACCATTCACTTTTACCTCCCCTGAGCAAACACGCACGCATTGTACCGGACCTTCTGACACGAGGATGAACACCGGCGAAGATTCCCGTCCTATGGACCGTGAAGCCTCAGACGAGTCTGCAGCACTCAAGGCCCGTAAGGCCTGTAGTGGGTACCCCTGTCCTTCTGGACTGAGCTCTAGTTCCAGTGCGATGCCAAGACCTGGATGCTGACTGATCTTGGTGGATAAGTCAATTGCAGAAAACAGAAGATGAAATGCGTCCTACAGGGTAGCAATGAGACATGTCGCCGATGCCGTCGAGCAGGGCTTCCATGTGTGTTTGTGCCCAGAGCCAATGCAGCTCAGTTACCAATGGTCTCTGGGACTCTAGACCTAGAATTCAAGAACAATGTTCTTTCTCGGCTTAAAATGGTCGAAGAAAGACTTGGCCTCGTAGGAGGTGACATGGATCTGAGTGTTACAGGGATGTTTCCCGACATTTCAGAACAATCGCCAGAACCAACCCCAGAGGGACCACTATGGAATGCCGTTTTACTGCTGCAGAGGTGTTCACCAGCTGTACCATCCACTATTTGGCAACGCGATACTGTCGAATCACTTTGGTCATCCTTTCATGATCGAATGCCAGGTTTGCATTTCATGCCTGACAAGCAAACCTTCTCTACCCCTCAACCAGTCCTACTTGCATCCATTCTTTACTGCTCGAGCACGCGGGGGCCTCCAGATGTGGCGGAGATTGCACCGCATTTCTTCACTGTCCTGTGCAATGCTATCGCTCAACTGAGCATCCCCAGTAGCGAGATTGGAGCACCTCTGGATTCATCCGTATCTCAAGAGGAATGGGCTTTTCAGACTGTTCTAGGCATTGTTCTTGCTGGCTTACTCACTGAGGGAAACATACGAGAGACAGGAAATTGGATTTCCATTGGCTATCGACTGATGCTGGACTACTGCCCGGCCCATGTTGACGACACGTCGAGGGAGTGGCGGAAGCTGTTCAGTGGCATCCAGATCGTTGATCTTGAGCACTCTTCAATCCACCTCTCATGTCCTGTGATACCCATTGAAGCACCACTGCCAATTCTCCGCATGTCACCGCTCGATCAGTTGTACAAGCTGTCTCGAATGATGCACACAGGGTTGAGCCATTTTACCGGACGAAGATTGCCAACCATCTGGTCCTGCTTTGGGGAGTCTAGACTTAGCTACCACGGCTCAACCACGAGTTTCACTGCCATCGACGGCATACTGATTAAAGATTGGGCAAAACAACTCGATGATTGGCTTCTGGAGTTCAAGGGAAAAATGACTGAAGACGACGACCAGAACAGCAAGTTGGTGCTCCGACAATATGTCCTGCATCGGCTGCTTGTACTGTCGATTTATCACCCTGCCAGAAGTGGTAATCTTTGGGCACACAGCATAACCTCCAACGAACAGGAAGAACTGCTCCTCTCGGCGAGAGCAACGCTGAAACTTCACCAGCATGACGATTCCATATGGTCCAACTGGGACTTGATCATCATAACTTGGGCGGCCCTTATTGTCTTGCAAGGATTACAAGGGGGGGTTGGAGAATTAGATGGTAAACATTCTTTATCTCTAATATTGATTCAAGTGCTAACAGTTATCTAGACATGAGAAACATCAGACTACATCTTGATATACTGAAACAGAAAAATGAACCCAAACCCAGCCTATGCGATAAACTCATCGCTCGTCTAGAGGACAGTCTCCAAGACGTCAGCACGCCCGACTTCTCGTACGTCCAACCAAACCAGGCATCTGTCATGGATCCATCGTTCGACTACTCGTGGCAGCTCTTCGATCAAGTCAATCTGCAGCAAATACAATTTCCAGGATAAATAAATCAGCATCACATTCCAACGGGGAAAGTGACAGATCTGACTCTCATGGTGTGTGCTATGCGCGACGCCATGTTGTCAGGCTTCAAATCGCCATCATCATTTCCATCGGCTGTGAGGGTTGGTGATGGGGGGAGCTGCCCCAAGAACTCTTTTTGCCTGATGGTCTTCTCGACTCCCTTGAAGTACTGCAACATGTTAGCTTCAATACTAGGACATGGCGAATTGGTTACCTACGTTCACCGTCTTCACCTTTAACTCGAGAGTGGCATCTTCGTCCACTACAACCATGCTCTTTGGGTGTAGTTGAAGGCATGAGAGTGTACAGAGATGACTGACTCCACCCTCAACCGCTTGCTGGATAGCCACGGCTTTGGAGGCACCCGCAGCGATAATGACAACCTCTCGAGCATCCATAACAGTTTGCACTCCAACAGTTAGCGCCATCTCGGGCACTGCGTCAATATCATCATCGAAGAACCGAGCATTTGCAATCCTTGTCTCATATGCAAGCGACTTGATCCGAGTACGGCTGACAAGACTGGACCCTGGTTCATTAAAAGCAAGATGACCGTCTGTTCCTACACCGCCGAGGAAGAGCTCAATACCACCAAAGGATTTGATCTTGTCTTCGTAGGCAATACACTCTGCGAATAGATCGGAAGCATTGCCATTGAGGATGTGGATGTTCTCTGGTTGTATGTCGATATGTTTGAAGAGGTTGTGATGCATAAAGGAGTAATACGACTCGGGGTGCTCACGAGGCAATCCCACGTATTCGTCCATATTGAAAGTCACGACATGACGGAAGGATATTCTTGAAGCTCGGTATGCTTCGACCAAGGCATTGTATATGTAGAGAGGACTGCCGCCAGTAGGTAGACCGAGGACAAAGGGCTTTTCGGCTGAGGGTTTAAAGGTAACGATTCGGTCTTTGTTTTCATACCATTAGTGGTTATTCTTATGATAGAATATGTAAAGAGCTATAGATAGTGAATGCTCTTACTGATGATGTACTCGGAGATGTATTGTGATGCCTCCTTAGGGCCTTCGCGGATGACTAAACGCATGTTGATTTTCGAATTTTAGAGAATGTTTGAATAGGGTATAGTGGATTAATAGTCTTGCTGACACCGAGTCCGGGCTTTGTTAGGGGCTCAATTATTGAAGTTATCTTATACATATATCTATCTATCTATCTGTTCACCAGTCTGTACGTTATGTCATTCAGACTGGCTTGATAGAAGCCGTGTGACTATGGCCGAACTTTGCCGGTGCCTCAAGTAAGTCAACCGTGACCACCAGACCGGAATACCACGGCGATGTACGGGTTCCTCACCTACTGGTAACTTTACGCTAACTTCAGGCTAGGACGTTGATGGAAAGGAGCGGAGAAACGGCGAACCGCTCACTTGGGAGCACGAATCATGCAGGTTTTAGACTGAACTTTAAATTATTAAAGGTGGATTTCTTGACATTTGTCATGTTACATTGAGATCAGCTGAGTTGAGGTTGAGATCCAAGCTTTCATGCATAAGGTTCAATTTCAAAATATGTTACATTGTTGAATCATTAACTAGTTACAAAATACTCCCCACTATTTGTCACATCTCGCTCATTACCATCCTAGCATGTGTAACTCATGTCCAAAGTGACTTGAGGAGTTCCCTTGAAGCCCTTGGGAACCGCATAGGAGATATTGTAAATCCAGTGATCTCTCAGAGTAGCTCCGTAAACCACATCCTGCTTGACCAGTCCCGGTGCCTTGACGTTGACATCCAGGCAAGGCAGCTTCTCAAGTCCCTTGACAACGTTCTTGTTACCAAGAGTCCAAGAAGGGGGAATTCCAGTCAACGCAAATGTAAAGATATCGGCTCCCTCTTGTGTCTTGTTCGGATAGGACACAGTCAAGCTGTTGGGTCCCGCCCTTGCAGTCAATGTTGATGCACTCGGATATAGCGAGAAGAAGCCCATGTAGGGATAAGGCTTGTGAGAAGGATCTGAAGCCCACTGTACAAGGGCCGGGACATATTGGTTGCCTCTGTTCTTGGTCTCGTCGATCGTCTGGGCGCCAATCATGAGTTCGGCGCTGAGCCAAGAAGTGACGTTGCGGGGGTTGTTAGAGTCAAGCTCCTCGTAGATAGTCTTCTTGACGAATCGTGTACCCTTCCACTTGCCCTTGGTCTTGATAATAGCCTGAGCATCCTTGGAGATTGTGGGTGCGATAACATCCATGACAAGAGAAAGAGCCGCGCCCTGAGCAATGTCGTAGAGAAGATCACCTTCTCCAAGAGGAGGCTGACCTCCCACGCCGCGTCCATAAACACCCCAGAGAACCATAGATAGAATCTGGGAATGCGTGGTGGCATCACGACTATATGCACGGTCGTATGGTCCAACCATGTTGCCGAGATAGGGATTATAATGAGCAGCAATATCCTTCCACATCTCCTCCAGAATGAACTTGGAGTTCTTGGTCATAGGAGCATCCTTAGGTCCATATGCAATATTTGCAGCGAGAGCCCAAATATCAATGCCGTAGTAGTTTGGTGCGTTATACTCTGACAAAGCATTTCCGCAGCGCTTGAAAAGCTTGAGAATATCCTCGCCTTGCTCTTTGGCAAAGTTGGTAAGAACCTTGTTGTTCTTGCGCTTTCCGACCCATCCAGTGGTAAGGGCTCGCATAATGGCTGGGTTGGAGTATCCCAGGATCAGGTTATCATCTTGGGGAAACGTTCCATTACGACGCATTCCACCAATGGCGGCATGTTCGAGGGCATCCTCAATGCGAGACTCAAGACCCTTTGGTAGGAGATGGCCGAACTCTTCAACAACTTGGATGAGTTGAGATCTTGATATGAACTTAGTTTATGTCTAAAGCAGTAAAACTCTGATTGGTGGTGACTTACCCAACGAACTCTCTCCAGTTAGGATCATAAGTTCCGTAGATTGATGGGGGATAAAGAGGCCCATTGGGAGTGGGATCTGGCTCATCCGGAGCAAGTTTGAAAGTGCCATACCAAGCAGAATCAAAGTCGCTGTTCAATTGGTTTGCCAGTCTAAGCATAAGTTAGCCAACAGATCTTTGAGTGCTTTAAAGCATTAGACTTACACATTCTCAATTGCCTTGACAGCATTCTTCACATCGTCGCCTTTGGCACGACGCAACAGTCCGGCGATATACCAGGCAGTAAATCGGACAGACCACTGACCATTATCCTGATACCAGATATATCCATAGCTTGAATCAAATCTGGAGTCAGAGACTTGCATAGAATAATCGAACAAGCTTTGGGCAGCTGGTGTAAGTTTGTTGCCATTGCTGTTGCGCTTAGCCAAGCTCGCCGCATTGACAGCAGAGCTGAACGCCAACAGAGACGTAGCGAGTGAAAGAAGACCCATTTTGAATGTATTAACTTGAAGCAATACAAAAGAGGAACCAAGACAGAACAGACGAATGAATGATCAACAAAACAAACGGAAACGAGGCCCCTCTTAACATAGGTAGTAATCGTTAGCCCCTGGTCCGCTTCCCCAGATCATTTCCCAGACTCTGGGAAAGGATGGGTAAATCCGGCGAATGACACCGGCGTCTCTGTCCCATCTTGGGGACTCTCCGCAGTCTAACCCTGTCTCTATTTTAGACCATCGAGCTAAGAACCAGCTGATGAACACTCACCCCACATTTGATACAGGCCCCGGATTTTGATGGGGCGGTCCCTCTTTTTGTTGTTTTTCTCCTTTTTTTTTATCTCGGGAGGATAAGGAGATATGGACAGAGTCTTGAAGTTATCTTACGATAGTCTGGCTATTGATAAGAGGGGCTTCTTCCAGATATGCTAAGTAGATTCTGTGGCCAGGAGAGATGCTTATCAGTACCTGAGCATGCCTGACATACGCTTCCCCTCAGCAATTCAATGAGATGAATGCGAAAAACTCACGAGTCATCACCTCTAACGCTTCCCGGTTAGCCAAACCTCGCAGCATTTCCGCACCGAACCTCGGCCCCGACTGCTTGGTCGGACCCTGAATCATACCACGCACTGACCTGGCCTGATGCATGATAAGCTAGAAAAGTTTCCCCGGCAAAGTTCGGCGAGCCCTCCGATGCTAATCATTTCCCCCCTTGTCCTCCAGGTCGCGTGCACTCTGGGGACCCCCATGGGGAGGTTAGCCGATGATAGCGGCGGGGAACACCGGCCCACCTAGACTGCGATATCAGGGGAGAGATAATGGATAATACTACCTTGTCTCCCCTCATTTTTTCATCTCGAGTCTGTCTTTGATCATACCAATCTTACTTGCATCACATCGCAATGGTTCAAGCACAGGCTTCTCTTGCCCTCGACGACCAATTGGCCGCTGGCTGGTTTGGCTGGCTTACCAACAAGGGCATTCTCAAACTCAATGCGATCCTGTGTCTTTCTCTTATCTCCAGTTATGCAACTGGTTACGATGGAAGTATGTCAGCGCCTAAGTCATCTTTCACAAAAGTACGCCTTTCTAACCTCATTTGCAGGTATGATGAACGGCTTACAGAGCCTGGATACGTGGAAAGCATCCTTCAACAATCCTGATGCCAACAAACTCGCCATGTAAGTTGAGGCTGAACTTTAGCAGCTTCGACCTGATGCTGACCCACTATAGCTTGAACGCCATTCAAAACATCGGCCAGCTCGCAGCTCTGCCTTTCTGCGCCTGGTTCTGCGACAAGTTTGGTCGACGTCCAGGCCTAGTGGTCGGAGCAGCTATCATGCTCATCGGTGTCGGTCTTCAAGGCGGAGCCCAAAACACAGGCATGTTCATCGCAGCTCGAGGTATCCTCGGTTTCGGCCTGGCCTTGAACATCACAGCCGCACCAGTTCTTATCATGGAGTTGGCCTACCCCACTCAGCGAGCACCCATGGTCTCCATTTACAACACACTCTGGGGTCTTGGTGCTCTTTCCGCAGCTTGGATCACATACGGCACTTTCAGAATCAACAGCACATGGGCATGGCGAATTCCTTCCATTCTCCAAGCTCTGTCTAGTTTCCTCCAGCTTGGTCTGTGTTTCCTCATCGATGAGTCGCCTCGATGGTTGATTGCGAAGGAACGAGAGCAAGAAGCCGAAAGACTTCTTGTCAAGTACCACGCCAACGGAGATAGCAGCAACCCAGCTGTTGCAGTCGAGATGGAAGAGATTCGAACCGCCATTCGCTTGGAGAACGAGGCTTTGGAAACCACAAGTTATCTTTCGTTTTTCAAGACCAAGGGCAACCGTCACCGTTTCTTCATCATTATGGCAGTCGGTTTCTTCAGTCAATGGAGTGGCAACGGCTTGATCAGCTATTACCTGACTCTTATTCTCAACTCAATTGGCTATCGGTCTCAAGAGACGCAGACTCTGATCAATGCTCTATTGACAATTTGGGGTCTGTTCTGGGGTGTTGTGTTTTCTCTTGTTGTCAACCGCATCAACCGTCGTACTCTGTTCCTTTTCTCAACGCTTGGTTCTCTCGCAACCTATGTTGTCTGGACAGCCCTCGAAGCCACCTACGAAATGTCAACCGATCTTAACGAAGACGGCACTGGAGGACCTAGCGGTGTTGCTAAAGGTGTTCTGGCCATGATCTTCTTGTTCAACGTCTTTTTTACCGCTGGTTGGGGCGTTTTACAAGTCACCTACGTCGTCGAGATTCTGCCTTTCAATCTCCGTGCAAGAGGACTTGTCTTGTACAACCTGTTTGTGGCATGTGCTCTTATCTTCAACCAATACGCCAACCCGATTGGTGTCACCAACTCAGGCTGGAAGTACTACATCACCTATGATGTGTGGCTGGCTGTGGAGGCTGTCGTTGTGTACTTCCTGTTTGTGGAGACACGAGGCCTTAGTCTGGAGGAGACAGCTTTGGTTCTTGATGGTCCTGAGATGGGAGACAAGCTTGTTGGAGAGGTCCTCAGGAACACGGAGAAGACTGTTCAAGTTAATGAGATTGAGAAGCGTGCTTCTATGTGACATTGAAGTTACTATACATGAAGAGTTATAATTATTGAATAATCGAGAATACCTATACTGCTATTAATAGCCTGATGATTCTTGATCCACCTTTTCTTTTTTTTAGTGAGAGCTAAACATCTTTCAAACCCCCTACCCCCTTCTTCACTGCAATTCTACTGTAACCTCCCCAGCGGCTTACTGTACTGTCTTAGCGTTATCCTAAGCCGCTAAGAATCCATCAAGGTCAAACTCGTTATTTTAATACGTGTTTCAAAAAGTAACATTCATTGACCGCCTCATTTGTTGCTGCATATCGTTCAAATACAAAACATCGCAGCTTAAAAAAATAAAATAAACCTCTATTTAAAGAATACATTGTCTCCTGTCTTATCCACAGTCTAGGTAACTCGGTGAAGTCGTCGCTCATAGGTCATCAGGCTGTCGGCCATTTTCGGCGAAAGCGGGGTTCTGTCTTCTGTCCTTCTCCTCACTGAGTCCACCTGGGGTAGCCACTAACGATAGCTGACTCTGCATCTCCTCACCTCACTGACCATATAACAAATCGTCTTCCTGTCAATTTAGTATCTTGGAAACTTATCACAAAACATAGCAGTCAAACATGGATCCATCTGCGAGCAAGCCCGACTATGAGAACCTCGAAGTGATTCAGAGGAATCGTCTCGCTGCAAGGGCCTACTGGCTACCTCCTCAACACCTTTTGCTCAACGGGACATGGGACTTTCAATACGCACCAACTCCGCTGGAGGCCACAGAGTATCCCCCAAAAGAGGGAGATGCTGAGGAACCTTGGTCAAACATTAATGTTCCAGGCCATTGGCAATTGCAAGGCCATGGCCACCCTCACTACACCAACGTCCAGTATCCTTTCCCCTCAGCGCCACCCTTTATCCCTACCGAAAACCCCACGGGTACTTACAGGCGATCTTTCAAGGTCCCTACTGAGTGGGATAGTACATCGCAGCTAAGACTTCGCTTCGATGGTGTTGATAGCGCTTATCACGTCTGGCTGAATGGCTCATTTGTCGGTTATTCGCAAGGCAGTCGCAACGCTGCCGAATTCGACATCACTGCCATTGTCAAGAAGGATGCTGAAAATGACCTGGTGGTCAGGGTCTATCAATGGTGTGAAGCTTCTTATATAGAGGACCAGGATCAGTGGTGGCTATCAGGTATGTATCTGCATGCATTACCCAGACAATACTGACAAGGACAGGCATCTTCCGTGACGTGACCTTGTTAGCACTTCCTGGACAGGCTCGGATCGAAGATTTCTTTGTCAAGACACATCTTGATGATAAATACCAGGACGCCATCCTTCAAGTCGATGTTAGCCTGAGTCAGTCTGCGTCCAATGAACTTCTGCTTGTTCTTGAAGATAAGGATGGCGAAGTGACTTCAACGCGAAAGACTCTGAACGCAAATGAAGAGACCATCAAATTTGAGCTTCCCGTCTCCAATCCAAAGAAGTGGACAGCGGAAAGTCCTTATCTCTACCAGCTCAAGATATCTCTTCTCTCGGAAGATGGCTCCTCAATCCAGGCCATCACGCAGAACGTTGGCTTCCGCAAGGTTGAACTGAAGAACTCACTCATCACTGTCAACGGAAGACCAATTCTTCTACGAGGAACGAATAGACACGACCATCATCCAGTTCACGGAAGGGCAGTTCCATTCGAGTTTCTGAAACAAGACCTGTTATTGATGAAGCAGCATAACATCAATGCGCTCAGAACAAGTCATTACCCAGGACAACCATGGCTGTATGATTTAGCTGATGAGATCGGCTTCTGGGTCATGGACGAAGCCGATCTAGAATGCCACGGATTTTATGATGTTGTCACCTCAGGAATCCAGCCTCCGCCCTATGAAGATTATGAGGGAAGCAAGGAGGAATACTTCCCAAAGGCCGCTCAATTCACCTCTGACAATCCAGAGTGGCGAGAATCATACCTCGACAGAATGGTTCAAATGGTTCAGAGAGACAAGAACCATCCTTGCATCTTCTCATGGTCCCTAGGAAACGAGTCCTTCTACGGTGCTAACCACGTCGCCATGATCGAGTATGCTCGGAGCATAGATGATCGACTGATCCACTACGAAGGAGACATCAAAGCACAGTTGACTGATATGTACTCATACATGTACCCCGACCAAGATCGACTCAAGAGGCATGTGGAAATCGACGGCATCAAGGACGGAAAGTGGGAAAAGCCAGTCATCCTTTGTGAATACGCCCATGCTATGGGTAACGGCCCCGGAGCACTTGACGACTACCAGGACGCTTTCCGTAAGTACGAGCGCCTCCAAGGTGGTTTTATCTGGGAATGGGCCAACCATGGTATTCTCCACAAGGACGGTTACTATGCTTATGGAGGCGACTTTGGCGATGAACCAAATGACTACACATTCGTTATGGATGGTCTTTGCAACAGCGAGCACAAGCCAACGCCTGGTTTGGTTGAGCTGAAGAAAGTCTTTCAGCCCGTCAACTTCAAGTATGAAGACGGCAAGGTGCTTATCACCAATGAGTATGACTTTATCAGGCTGGACCATTTGAAGGCGACATATACCATCGAAGCAATTGGTTCCAAGTGAGTTAATACTTCAATCGCAGAAGGATGAAGCTAATTCGATTTTTAGGAGGTCTGAACTTGAGTCTGGAAATCTCGAAATTCCAAGCGTCAAGCCCTGGGCTACAGCTGAACTTCCTCTTCCTGTCGACCTTTCTCAGTATCGAGATCACAAGGAAGAGGTATTCTTGTTCATTTCCTTTAGCCTCAAAGAAGACACAAACTGGGCACCTCTTTCCCACCAAGTAGCGTGGTTTCAGCACAAGATATCCACCGATAGGACACCTGATATTCCTGTTAGTCTGTCTGACGGCTCCGGAACCGTGAACATCAAAGAAACTCGAACAAAGATTGAACTATCTGGTTCAAACTGGACCGTACATTTCGACCGTGTGCGCGGTTACATTACCAAGTGGGCGAATGGTCCGGATCTCCTTGAAGTTGACGCTGCAACCCGCGCTGCGATTTATCCTTGCTTCTGGCGTGCTCCTACAGATAACGATAAGGACAGTGCTGTGGCGACGTGGAAGGAATATGGTGTGCATAGAATGGGATCTCAGTTGAGGTCAATCAAGGTTGAGAAAGGCACAGATGGCACCGGCGTCACTGTGAAGACTCACACATACTTTGCCCCACCAGTCTTGGGATGGGGTTATGACATCCACACAGTATACCGAATTTCTTCGCAAGGCACTTTGGCGATAAAGCTTGATCTCAACCCCAGAGGAACTTTTCCAGCTGATATTCCTCGAGTCGGGTTGAATATCCGCTTGCCGAAACAGTTCAACCAAGCTTCCTGGTTTGGCCTTGGACCGGGCGAGTCCTACCCGGATAAGAGGACCTCTCAGTACATCAACATCTGGTCATCGGATGTAGATGGCCTGGAAACTCACTATGATGTACCCCAAGGAAACGGAAACCGAATGGAGACACGCTGGGTTGAGCTGTTCAATGGCGATAGTGGCGGCATCAGAGCTTCAAGACTTGATGCAAAAACTTTCAACTGGACTGGAGGTCGCTTAACGGATCAGACTATCGAGAACGCGAAGCATCCTTGTGACTTGATACGCGAAGAAGCTACTCTGCTGAACTTGAGCCCGGAGGTTGCTGGTGTAGGTAGTGCTACTTGTGGACCTGGTGTCAGAGAGGATCTGAAGATCAAGGTTGAACCTCTTACATATGAGTTTCTATTAGAAAAGATCTAGTTAGCCTAGAGAACAATTTCAAATACTACCTCCTGGTTTATACAACGAACGTCAGTCTTCTCGCTCACAAGCGGTGCCTTGTAAAAGCTTATATGACGCCCCTTAGGTTATTTCAACTTTACAAGTCAACTATACCACTTCATAGCTAGAATAAAAGGCCATGGGGTTCATCAACCACTGTAAAAGCTTATTTCTTAGCATTCTTGGCGCAGATCTTGTTAAAGACTCTCCTTTCTCGACAGCAAGCTTGACCGCTATTCTTTCGGGTCGATAGCCTAAGTTCACAGCATCAAGTGAACGTCATATCTGATTACAACAATGAGCTGGAAGTGATTTTGGAATTGTAAGTGCTAGACAAAACGAAGGGGCTCGATCAACATGCTGCAAAACGAAAGTGGTCTCTAAAAAAGGGGCTCGGGGAACAGTGCTCTGTTGGAAATGGTGTGGCTTGCATGATACCAGTCAAGTAGACGCGAGGAGCCTCATTCATGTGTGTACTAACCGCGAGTTGGCTAGAAACGCACCTGTATTTTGAGGTCTGCGGCCATGGGTAGCTGATAACTGGAATCGGCACGGCAATCCGGCTCTCAAGACTATCGAGCTAACCTAACTTTGCCGTAACAAGCTGGCTAGATCGGCTCCAATTTGCCGTTAAAATTCAGGTACAGCCCTAATAACTTAAAATATTTTGTTGGCTGAATCTACCTAAGCCATTGTTAGTTGGCGCTTTCAATTGTTTGTTGAACAGCTACGAAGCCATCATCAGTTGAAACTTAGCTAAAGAGATTAAAAGGCTGAAGGAGATCGACTGTATAAGAATACACCCATTTCTCCTTGGCTTCTAGTTATTCTCCCGGTCTCGTATTCAACTTTGTCAATTTATTTGACGTCCATTCGCTACCCCTGCTGTTTGTATTTTCTCATACCTGCACATACGCATCATGGTCGCTCTTCGCTCTGTTCTAATGCTCTCCGCCGTTACTGGCATTGCATCTGCCGGACATTGCAAGCCCAAAAGCTCTACGATCTTTACAAGCACTGCCGTCTCAGAAACCACCTCGGCAGGACTCACAACCCTGACCAGCTCAGATGTGTTGACTACCGCCGCATCCACTATCCTGAGCGACTCTACTACCGATACGGCCGATACCACCGTTGAGACCAGCACCAAGGAGACCGAAACTACTACAGAGACTTCTTCCCAGACACTCTCTACAGAGGCTATTTCCACCATTTCCACAGAGACTGCTGAGTCAAGTCTCACTACCCTTGTCACATCCTTTACCATGTCCGGGGCAGAGACTACCATCACCGAATCAGCCACTACTACAACATCAGCAGCTCCTGTTGCAATTACATGCCCCTCGGATGTTCAACAATGTCTCGGAACCATGGAGATTCAATGTGGCTCTGTCTTATTCGGCCGTCTTGTCAGCACCGAGGCTGCCAACCTTGACGAGTGTGCTTATCTTTGCGCTTCAGTTGCCACTTGCTACGCCTTCACCTACCAGGAGAGTAACGGCTTATGCTCCAGAGCTTCTGATCCTTCCGATATTATCGAGCAGTTACCAATTCAGGGGTGGGACAGTGGTATTAAGGGGTTATGCGGAGAGTAAGATGAATAGATTTTCTTGACGTGGCGAGTCTGTGGAGCGTTGGAGATTAAGTGATGGAACTGATTCATAATTTCTTAACTTCTTACTTTGTATATAATATTGAAAACCAAACTACTTTTATAATTAGTCCCAGCCTTAGCTCTTCGCGGTTCTATATAAGAATAATTACTAGGCAAAGCCGTATTAAAGCGCGTGACTTTTCTTTTTCTTTCTTTTTTTTTTAAAAAAAAAAGAAAAGTAAGAAAGAAAATCTTCCGGCTTTGCCTTTCTTTCAGAAAGCCAAGATTGCAACTCCAGAGCCCGAAGGGTGGGTGTTAGGTTGTCCTGCAGTTAAGAAGGTCACCTAAAGCATAATGAAAAGCTATCGTCTTTAGAATTGAAATTGGCTTTAGGAAAAGAAGCCAAGAAAGACCACTGAAACACAAACGAAGTAGAAGACCAAGATGTAGAGGCAGGCAGGCTTTTAATGTTGGTATTGGGGGCCAATGGGTCTAAATAGAGACGCTGAGCAGACCTATTAATTGGAAGTTCAATATGTCAACTTGGGGTAAATAACATTTTGACACCAATTATTCATCAAATATGTCTATGACGATAACAAGGCCTCAATGGCTTAATATAGTCAATGACAGAAGCCCTTTTTTTCGTTTTGTGTAAATTCGGTTTCCATCTCGCGATGAAGGGACAAAACATTATAGCAGCTCCGTGCAGTAACTGAGACAATTCCAGAGTGATCAAATAAATAAGAACGCTGACGATCTTGGAACAAATGTAACAAAGATTAGTCTTAGCACTCCTACTTAGTGTCCAAAGGACATGTAGCAGACCAAGCGTCCGCGTAAAGGATTTGGCATCCCAGTTACTCGTTGCAGTGCAGAGCCTCATTCATGGTGTGCGAACCACATGTCAGCAAGGCATCCCGTCTGCAGGCATGGGTAGCGGATAAACAGTCCCGAACACGGCTTGGCAACCAGGCTGTGTAAGCCTATCTCCTTAGACCCCAGAACGCTTATGGAGCCTCTGGGACATGGTATCTAACCAACAAGCCAATTGGAGTTCGTGAAGCTGATGGTAATAAGGCATTGGATGTCTCAAAAGTCAAAACAGACAAGCATTACAGAGACTAAGATATGATATCGAGCTTGACCAACGGGCAGAATAGTAACCCCGCAATTAGGCAGTCATGCGCCAAGGGAGATAAGAAGTACCTGGCTTCTTTCAAACTAATGCCAGGTAGTTATTCTGGGTTTCACTCTCTTTCTGTCAGCTAATCCTACCTTTCTCAGCAAACAAGCACTACTCCTACACTCAAGTAGGCTGATCTCATATCGATGTCATCTCCCAGCGATTACACCGTCGGTTGGATCTGCGCTCTTCCGATTGAAGCCGTTGCTGCAACGGCTTTTCTTGATCAAAGACTCGAGCCGCCGGCAATCCAGGCCAAGAAGGATGCCAACAACTACAAATATGGGAAGATTAAGGAGCACTATGTTGTCATTGCAATCCTTCCTATGGGAGAATACGGGAATTCTCCGGCAGCCAGCGTGGCAAAAGACCTAACTCGCAGCTTTCCTAACATCCGAATCGGCCTCATGGTGGGAATTGGCGGTGGCGCGCCCAGTTCCAAACATGATATACGGCTTGGGGATGTTGTGGTCAGCATTCCAGAAGGGGGACAGAGCGGTGTCTTTCAGTACGACTATGGAAAGTCCTTACAAGACGAGGAATTTCGCCACACCCGGGTACTTGATCAACCTCCCCAGTTGCTGCGTACAGCGGTTGGATCGCTTGAAGTCGACCACATGATGGACGGGAATGGTCTTGAAGGCGCCATCTCTGAAGTCTTGGAGCAAAGTCCCAGACTTGTGGACAAATTTGGCCGGCCATCGGACATCACGGATATCCTGTTCCAACCAAAGTTCAAGCACAACGGAGGAGACTCGTGTGGACTTTGCAACCCAGACCCGATCAACGTTGTAAAACGTGAGCGACGAAAAGACGAGAAATCCTTGGTTCACTTTGGCACTATCGCATCTGCCAACTCCTTGGTGAAGGATGCATTATTACGCGACAAGCTAGCCTCCGAGAAAAATGTTTTGTGCTTCGAAATGGAGGCAGCAGGACTTATGAATGGGTTCCCATGTCTAGTCATCCGTGGCATCTGCGACTACTCGGACACTCACAAGAATGAGCTATGGCAAGGTTATGCGGCCATGGCTGCAGCGGCATACGCGAAACAAATCACCAGCCTTGTCCTCCCAGAAGAAGTCGAACAAGAATCAAAACTAGCCGAAAGTTGGTCAGATAATCAAGCGTTGATTGTGAAATAGGCTCTAACAACAATTAATTAGTTCAAACTCAACTTGATGAAATCACGAGAACAGCGAAAGCCGTACGGTCACAGCAAGAGCGGGAAGAGGAATCTCGCATTTTGACCTGGCTTTCGCAGACAAACTTTGGACAACAGCAAACTGACAACTTGCGGAAGTGGCATCCAGGAACACTTCAGTGGCTTTTTGAGTCTTATCAGTATCAGGCCTGGATCCGAAATACAGGAGAGGTACTGTTTTGCCCTGGTATACCTGGGGCCGGAAAGACTGTCTCTGCGTCGGCCGTGATTCATGATCTTACTCAACGCTTTTCCAGTGATGCAAACACTGGAATAGCATTTTTGTATTGCAGCTATACACAGAGCAATGATCACCATACAACTGGCCTTTTGGCAAGTATCCTGAAACAGCTTCTCCAACTTCGAAGTGCCATTCCCAATGATCTGAAAGACCTTTACATCGAGCATCAGAAGCAGCAGACCGAAGCACAGCACAAGGATATCCTTAGAGTCCTGAAGTCTCATATCGCAGTTTGCTCCCGTGTCATGGTCGTGGTGGACGCACTGGATGAGTGGCAGCGCCCTCGGGATGATACTTTCAACCTGTTGGATGAATTACTCAGTCTGCAGAATGAGTGTCACATAAATCTTTTTGTGACCTCTCGTTTTGTTCCAACAATCTTGGCCAAGTTCCATGATTATCCCTCTCTCTCTATCACGGCGTCTCAGGGTGATATCGCCCGATACATTAGCAACCATAATTGGTCATCATCAAGCCTCATCTGCGAGAAGCCGAATTTACAGAAAAAAATCGAACTTTGCATTTCTCAAGCATCCAAGGGGATGTAAGTATATAAGATCTCATATGACTGCAATTCCACTGATTTCTTCTTCAAGGTTCCTCTTAGCTCAATTCTATCTTCGCTCACTGGAGGACAAGACCACTCCAAGGGAATTGACCGATGCCTTGGAACTATATCAAGATCGAGCTGATCGCAAAGAGAATGATCAGAATTTTGATATGCTGGCAGAAGCATACGATGAGGTGATGGATCGGATCAACCAGCAGAACGCGAGCTTCAGACGCAGAGCCCACGAAGTGTTGTCTTGGGTATGCTATGCAAAGAAGGAACTCTCCGTGAGTGAGCTTCAAGCTGCCATAGCTGTAGTGGAAAGCGAGGGTGAAATTCAAGAGGAAGATTTATGCCCCATCAACCTGTTACTTTCAACATGTTGCGGCATAGTCGTAATCGTTGAAGCAGCCCAAACCATACAGCTGGTCCATTACACAGCACAGGATTATTTCCTCAACAGAAGGCAACATTGGTTACCATACGGGCAGTCTTACCTTGCCAAGCAATGCATAAACTACCTTTCCTTGCGGACATTTCAGGATAAATCACCTACCGGCATACAGCTATTAGGCAAGAAGAATTGGACTGAGATCATCAATCTCAGCTTGATCAAGATACATGAACTAGATGAAGTCGTTTGGGAGCATGATATATGCCAGGATGATAGAGACACTACCGACCAGTTCGCGCTCTATGACTATGCCGTGGAGAATTGGGGACATCATGTGCGCTTTGCCGAAGATGGCCCCAAAGGCACTGCATCAAATTTGAACGCGGATGTCCCGATCACCACCATATCAGTTTCAGATGTAAATCGAGCAGTCTTGAGCCTTCTCCGCTGCAGACATACGATCCATATGGCATTGAAAGTACAACTTCGCAACATCAGCCACAATCAATTTTGCGAGATAGAAAACTTGGAAGTCAACGCACTGCACATGGCTGCGTTTTACGGACTTGATCGAATCATCCCATCGCTTCTAGCTGAATTCGAAATCAATTCAAAAGACAGCAATGGACGAACTGCCCTGGCTTGGGCGTCGGTGGCTGGCTGGGTCAGTACTGTTCAACTGTTGCTATCGTCAAATTCCGATATCGAAGCTGTGGATTTGTCTGGATGTACAGCACTATTTGATGCTACTCGGTCCAATCACTTAGATGTCGTGAGGCTACTGGTTGACTGGGGTGCCAACATACATGTGGTGGCATCCAATGGAGATACTGCTCTACACTATGCTGTCGGGTCAGAACAAGACAGAATAGCCCATTTGCTGCTAGACCAAGGCGCTGTGTTGGACATATTGAATGCAGCTGGAGAACTTCCCGTTAGTATAGCAGTACGGAATGGCAGTCGGCCAGTGTACGAAAGGCTGGTCCAGATGGGTGCCAACCCTGGATCTTGTGGCGATAACAGGAGAACGATACTTATGGAGGCAGCGTGTGTCAATGATGTAGATCTTGTCAAGGATCTTCTGAAACAAGAAGTCAATTTGGACGCCCAAGATCGACGAAATCGAACTGCTCTCATAGAAGCATGCGAAAAGGGCCATGAAAAGATTGTTGAGATGCTTCTACAGCACGGTGCTGAGCCAAATATTCAAGATTGTGGAGGCCAAAATGCACTTATGAAAGCAATTGAAGAAGGCCACAAAGAGATAGCCGAGTTGCTGCTTAAGGAAGGCCTCAATCAAGACCAAGTTGACAAAGATGGCTGTACTTCCCTTATGTATGCCGCCAGGAACAGGCACTTCGACATCATCAGGCTACTACTCCAGTACGGAGCAGACCAAAAGATGATTGACAAATTTGGTTTAACGGCGCTAGCTCATGCAATTGATCAAGGATCTGATTCGTTTCATCCTCAAAATGGGGGATGTATAGAACTTGTCTCGCAGCTATTAAATGGCGAGCCACTGAACCTACACCACTACAGGGCCCTCCTGTCATGGGCACGGCCAAACGGTTACGCAGTGGCTCTGCAACTGTTGCTAGAAGGGGGAGAGTCGCAGCTGTCGAGACTTCACAACGGCCTCCTCTTTTTAGCAGCATTAGAGGATACAGATAACAATGTGATCCGACTATTGCGAGATTGCGGTGTTGATCTTAGGGATTGTGACAAGGAGACGTCACAGAAACTGATTATTGAAGCCTCAGGGGTAGGAAATGAAGAGATGGTTCGGTGGCTTATTGAAAGGGGTATTGATGTCAGATGTAAAAACGAATTACATCAAACACCAATTATGATGGCATCAAGATGGGGTCACGGCCATATTGTGAAGCTACTTCGCTCAGAAGGGGCAACATTTAATCCTTTTATGTAAAGAAGGAATAAACACCTAAACAGCAGAAATATTAGATCAAAACTTCCTCTAATTATAGTAGTAAGGTCAATTCTTGCTACAAGACTTAACTACGTATATGACTCGCAGTTCAGATTATTTGCTATATTTACGAGGAGACCAAACTCTCACATAATCTCGTAGTCTAATCTCACGAAGTTTC
Source organism: Fusarium sp. NFCCI 5145 (assembly GCA_033439405.1). Taxonomy (NCBI): domain Eukaryota; kingdom Fungi; phylum Ascomycota; class Sordariomycetes; order Hypocreales; family Nectriaceae; genus Fusarium; species Fusarium sp. NFCCI 5145. Next base: position 143,782 of record JAWDHB010000169.1, read on the forward strand.
CCCGGAGGGATAGTCGCCAGTCCCATTGCGATCGAGAGGATAGGTAGGGTTTGATCCATGTGAACGATGGAAGAGACAGATGCCAGCATTCATATAACTACCCTCAGGTTAGCCATATCTAATTAAGGACACTAGGTGCTAGCATACATATCATAGCTACTCCGATCCTCAGTTCACGTAGCTCTAGCACAGAACTTTCCTCGACTCTCTAGAACGTTTCCGCTGGCTTTTTGGATGTACTTGAACTCGAGAAATGGGAGGAGTCATTGTTTAAATAAGTGCCTTAGTCAAGACGGTTGCAAAAATGGAAATCAGTAGCGGCTGAGGCTATTGAGAGTCAGAGCGCACTATTAAGCAGTCGACGTATAAGTGATTGAGTTACGAGTTAACGCTGTTCCCACTGCATGTCTATAGATAGAAATCCCATATAGCTCACAGTAAACCCACTACTTTCAGGATAGCAACGGCCAACTAATGAGAAGATTGACTTGATTGAGGGCTAACACATAGTAAATCTATTACAGGAGATGGTTTACCCTGCAGAGTCAAATCACCTGGAAAGGCAAGGACAGTCATAGCTGAATACGCCAATCGTTATTGAAACATGTATCTCATCAGCCAGATTTTATTGGTAGAAAGTAGTAACTTTCGTGTATTAATATATATGTAATGTTTGGATACACCCCGTTTGGAGCCCCAAGGAGCAGTCTGGCACAGCCAAAAACACTTTTACGGAGAGTTAGAGTTACTTTACTAACCGACGAGTAATGAACTAATAGTCGCATGGCCCTGTAATGACCTTTACCTCTCTAGTTCTTAATGTCGATGACCTCAGTGTGAGTCTCGTGCTTTGGTTGGCGATCCACAAGCGGCTTCAGGCCCGGCAGTGAGACAACTGTGATAGCAAGTGCCATCTCAAGCATACTAAGGGGGTCTGCGAGTAATATGTTAGGCTATATGGCTTTGAAGATACGAGAGAAGGGCTACTCACAAACTAGGTTCTCCTGTCCAGTACCAACCTTGAGGCAGATAAATCGGACCATAGTGGTGGCGATAGTCAGAGCTCCGAGGACAAAGGTAACAGTGACACCAGTAGATGGCTTAAGGACACCCTGGACCAGCAGGATGAGAGGGAGGGAGTAGACTAAAAGAGGGTCAGTTAGTACACGTTCATGGAGATAATATGTTGGACATACCAGCAAGATAGCAAGCCAAGTTCAGGGTGAAGTTGAGGATGAATGGCTCTGGTGCGTAAAAGACACTGCAAGCGCCCTCCTCTTGAGACCACTGAACAGAAACGTTCTTTCCGCAGAAGAAAGTGTCGTCCCAAAGAATAGCCATGTATGACACGCAGACAAAAGCAGTGATGCCATAGAGAGTCTTGCGCATAGCAGGGGTCATGTCGGTAAATTTGAGGAAGTAGGCCCAGTAGAAAGCCACCATGCTCAGCTTGGGGAAGCCCATTCCGAAATCGTAGAAGTAGTTGGAGGCGAACGAGATCTGAATGCGCATGTTAGCTGCGTGTGTTGCGATGTTTTGGGTCGAGGAGATCTGACCTTGGAAAGCTTAACAGATGTCTCATATTTATCCATGACTCCCATCTGGTAGGTCATCGTATCGCAGATGATGAGGGCGAGGGCATCGAGGGCGGAAACAATGAGCAACCAGTCGGACCAAGTTAACTTCTCGCGGGCACGGAAGATGCGAGCGTAGACGCGGAGACCGACAAAGACGTAAGCAGCAGACAGGAGGATCCATTCCGAGATCTACATGCTGTGAGTACGTGGAGTATTTGGGAGTGCATACAGTGGCAGTCTTACCATGCAGTCCTTTCCATCGATAAAGAACGCCATTGTGAAGTATTGTCGTCTCGCAGACCAGACAATGGGAAAGAAAAAAGTAGTACAGAGAAGAATAAAGTTTCCGTTTCTGCAGGAAATCAGGTATACTTAAGATTTACAGTTCATGGGCTTAATTAATACGCCACGCAGGAGCAGCACCTCGGTTAGAACAAAAAAAGAAAACAGACTGCAACGTCGGTCGTTCGACTCAGGGAATGCTACACTAAAAGGTCCCTGATTTCCGGAAGAGGATCCATGGATCTGTTTTACCCGCTGCAGCTACACGGCACAATTCGGACCAGCAACCAACAGCTACACGAAATACACGTATCAACGAACAGAAAAAGCAATCAAAGTCGCAGCGGAGTTTATGCCTTACGGGGTTCTGATCAATGAGAAAACCGGGGCCGTCGTGGACATGGGGACTAGTCGATCCCTGCTAGTCGATGAGGATGAGATGGAGGGGGGTTGATTGGTCGGGATGGTGTTCCGTCAATGCTCGAACTGAAAAAGAACCCGGTACGGAGTACCAACAGATGTAACATGGGTTAACTTTAGGGTGAGACACTGCATGTGTTGGTTGTTGGTTGACACTTGTGTTTTGCAGAGGGGACGTGTGTTGTGTTTATGCACCAATGAGGCACTGTCTGCGCTATTTCAAGGCTTTAACCGTTTTCAACCGTTTTTCACCATGATCCTGGCCTGTCAAATTTGCAAGACGAGAAGAAGAGGAGAAGAAGCACCACGACACACGATTATTGGTAGAAACTTTTTAACATTATACAAATGAATATTATACATAACTTGTATCCAGCCAGGTACGTAATTTTATGCATCCTTTTACTACTGCCAGTCCACTTCTTTTTTGAGTGAACTGTGCAGCTCCAATCCTTCTATCCACAATTGTAAGCAGCTATGTTACATCTCCATCACGGCCGTCCCGCCCCCTGCCAATTGCCATCTTCTCTTCTTTCGTAGGTCACACTGACACGGGCCGACTTGTATATACCTTGAAGGTTTGTCAGTTCCACTTCACTGCCTGAATCCTCTTCGGCAACCGCCGCCACGCGAGTGGTGGTGGCGTACAGCTCTCTGTGGTGGTCACGCCCACTTGACAGCTTGTTGAAGTGGCTGGAGGTTGTGACTGTACCCGTGTGTTTGTTGTAGCCGGAGCCTGTTTGTGTGGTTCCTGCTTTTGAGGTGCGGAGGCCTAGGTCGTGGAGGAGGGATTTGAGGGCGGGTAGCGATACTACGACAATGGCAGCCGCTATTTCTGTCATTGACAGTACATCTTCAGCGTGTTAGTAGATGATGTTTTGGGAGAAGACGGCGATTGAGGGGAGTGACTTACAAACATTGGTCCAGGCCTTGATTACCTCGACGGTCGCGAATCTGCCTATGCTTGCCCCAAGAGTAATAATTCCCGATGCAAAGATGGCAATGAGGCCTGCTTTGTAACGTCTGCTAAGTTGGAGGCCAACCAGCAATGGAAAAGGCAGTGCAAACACAAGCACGTCCGAGGTAAGATTCATGACCCAATCAACGCGAAAGACGGTCTTTGAGTCAAATGTACTGCAGTCGCCATTGGGATCCCAGTTGACAGATACGTTGGCGCCGCAGTAAAAGGTATCCAAAAAGCAAGTCGAGAGCATAAATGAAGCTGTTAGAAACGTCGTGAAGTAGAGAAATCGTCGCAAATATGGCAGTGTCTGGGGAATGAGTTTAAAGTAGAGGGCGAGCAAAGCCAGCTTTGGAAAGTAAACGCCCGTGTCGTAGAAGTAATTGCCCGCAAATGTGACCTTCTTTAATGTGATCTGATCGTGGAGGCTTCGTGGCGGTGCATTCGGGTCATATTCGTTCATCCCCCCCAGCTTGTAAGCGGCCGTATCTGTTCCAAATAACGCAGCGGCATCGGCTAAAGAGGCGACCAGAAACCAGTCGCTGACGGTGAGGCTTTGATGTTGTCGGATTGTTCGAAGAGCTAGACGAGCGAATACAAGAAGCGTCGATACTCCCAGGAGCACGGCCTCGATGGGCTGCAATGTCGATCACTGTTAGCAAGCGAGTCGCGATCTGCCAAGAAACATGCAGATCATGGCATAGGCGAATGGAACGTACCACCACGGCCTCCTTGGCGACTCCTCCAGGCATAAGGAAATAGGTCGAGCCACGACTGTGTAGATATAAAAGAATGAAGAGATTGAAAATCGAACCAAAATTCAAGCCTAAAGAAGCTGGGGTTGGCGTTGATTAAATGAAAGCCGAAGGAAGCATCTCTGGAACGCCCGCCACCTTGCATACAGCCTGTAGGAAGCTGGATAATAATTCAACATGATAGACCACAACATGATTTCATAAAGACTACCGGGGCAGGCACACGAGTTTGCTTCAGAGACAGACGCACACACCCACTCAGGGCCTTTTGTGAGACGAAGAGGACATGCATTTGGCTAAAAACTGCTCGCGTCCAGGGGTAAGGTGCTTACGTTCCTGAGCTGATGGTTGGTGTCAGATCGGTCTGCCGACGCCACCGATAAATTAAACAACGGCGTAGTTGCTTGCTTTTTCTTTACAAAGAGCTGATGAACCGAGAAATGCACGTAATGACCCGATTCACTTTGTCATAATCTCATGTGCTGGGAAAAAGAAAGCAGCCCTGCATGCGAAACACATCGTTACCCAGCGAGCGTAAGAAAACGGACGCACGCGACCTTATTGGACAGGACAAAAGAGAAGTAATCTTCCCAAAAACCCTCGATCTTCGGCCCTTTGGCACTTGGTGGCTGCACTCGATTTCAAGCCTGCGGCGCAGTACGGGAAAATTGTCCGTAGCAGACACCGACCGGCATATCAAAGGATTGAGGACCAATTCACGAATGTGGCGTCGAATCTCGAATAGGGAGCTCGGAGGACCTTCCGGAACAGATCGACCATCAGGCGAGTTCCGGCAGAAAACGGACCCTTGCAGCCAAGCTCCAAAGACACGGGGCAGAAACAGATCGACCGGGATATGAGCAGGGATATGCTGGCTAATGTCTAACCGACAGGATTTTCGGCCCGGAGAAGCCTACTCTTTAAAGGTTATGCATGCCGCGTCTTCCGATCTGGAGATGAATCGAAGCCAAGACTTGATACGCGTTATTGGCGTTTAGATAAAACGGTGCTCAGGCCAGTATCAAAACAATTGCTTTCCATACCTACTAAAGTTTCAGAATATGCATATAATTGAGGCCACTGCCGAGTTTCAATTCTATCATTTTATGACCTGTATTACAGATTCGCTATTCCATACTAAGCTAGGAATTACCCGCTGGAGATCAAAAAAGCAAAAAGTGATATGGTTCGATACATTTCAAGACTCAGGCCATGACCCATTGTAAAAATAGTCTTAAAAGGCTCTGCTAAGATTCAGCTAAGAGATGGCTGAAACAAAACGACTGAAACAATCCCAGGCTTGTCCCACTTTGTTCTAGAGCCTCAGGTACCTAGTTAGCCTTATGAACACGAGGACGTTTACCCTATTAGGGCTGATTATAGAGCTAGCAAAACCCTCTCATTAATTAGGTAGTATGGGATAATGAGGGAAATAATTCTTCCGTCGCAAGGATGGACTAAGAAACTGAGTAATGGAAGCGGAAATATTGTCCTGATTTGGTAAGTAAATTATTTAGACATTATATGAAGACATGGAAACAGTTTTGTTATTCATTGTGAAACTGTGTATCGTCGGGCATTAATACAGGACATGAAAGTGAATTTATGCTGATGTGTCAATAGGATTGATCAGTCTAACAAATACTGAAAGGTCTGTTCTCTTGAACAAGAGTTTCGTAATAATTAATTCTTGCCTGATTTTGCAAAATGCCCGCCCTGATCGTCCCGCAGAAGCAAAATGATGGATCGGATGGTAAATCTTGGGTTGCATACCGGTGGAGCTGGGGGTAGTTATTTGGTTCCTCTCAAACTATCGCTACACAAACCCTCAAATCCTTACCCTAGACAACGGCAGTAGTATCACGATCTTTGGAAGAAAATGCATCTTACGTGCAGTTTGCTCACGCCACTTAATTGCAATATTCGTATATAAAATATGATGAGTAGACTAGGTGGACTGTTTCACATCGTCTGCCTGTTCAAGCGTGGGATGGTCTTGAACGCATTGCTTCTGAGTGGTCATTGTCCTAGTCCCATCCTGGATATCGTGAGTTTCAAAACATATATGCCAAGAGTATTTCATATCCATTGCTTATTGCCGTTGCGCCGGCAGATCTGTGTTCCTTGGCGTTTCAAATGGTAGCCTCATGAAGTAACCTTTTTCGCTTTACTCTTACAGAAAGGCTTGGGGGCCTCATCGAGGCCACCAATGACTTCGAAAGGGTTTTCGTCCTCTCAAGCTCACTGTCGCAATTCTTTTCAAGTCCATGTAAACTAGTGCTGAAATCATAAAATAAGACTATCTGTATTCTCGTTATACAAGGTCTATATCACACATGGCGCTATCGTCCAACCATTTTTCAATTCTCAAATCACATTCTTGTCTTCCAATGGGCTCCACGGCGCCTGTAGTCACATTCGTGGGATACATGTCGCTTGAGTCGTTGCCACTAAGGATAAGATGGCCGACTCGATGATATTTGGTTGTGTCAACCTTTGAAACCAAAAGGACGAATACCTTCGGAAGATAATCCTCAGTGTTGCACCCCATAATGATACCGACCAGCTCTGGTCTTTTGTTCCACGATACTATCGTTGCGGCATCCATTGGCTGAAGGACTGTCGCGAGAGCCATGAGCTGCACATCCCCATATGCTTCGTGTTGGGCCATGGGCCAGACGAAGAGCCGGTGCTTTCCGTATAGCAAAAATACTTTTGTCATCAAATTGAGCACATTTCCCCGGAGACGTAAAGTCTTCGAAAGATCCTTTAGGTTATCAGGCTCAATGCTATGGCGATATGCGTATTCAAGGTCCTTGAAAGAGCCATCCTTGTAGCCAATTGACACCGTGAATTCAAACCGTTCGTATTTCGTGTCGAAGCTGACCTTGCATTCCCAGCCTGTCCAAGACCATGACGGAAATCCAGGACGCCGACGCGCTGGAGTCGCTGGTTTCCATGAAAGTGACATGATGAAGGCGTCCTGCAACCTACTGAGATCGTCCCAAGAAAAGTCGGCGCGCTCATCACTGAGATCTAACGTCATGGGAATTCCCCAGAAGTGGAACACAGGAAGTTCTCTCTCTGAGTAAAGCCGAAGCACTCCCAAGATTGCATTCAACGCATCAGAGTCGAATGTCAGTTGACGCGAGGTAAAGATCTCGATGTGATACAACATTGATGCTATTCCACCTTGTCGAGCTCCATGAAAGATCCTGTATTCTTCCAGAGGCCACATGTAACTGACAGTCTCACGGCAACTCATCTGCTGGCATTCGAAAAACACTTGCTCATCGGTAAACACCAACCGTCTTCGGGAACAAATGACCTCTTGATAGGTCCATGCGCGGCTATCCCACCTTGTATTGCTTATAAGTATCTTGGGGGATTCCATCGTCGAGACGAGGGTATAGTTGCCAAACTGATGATGAGGCTGGCGTACTCGTGCGGTTGATCCAACGCCGGGAAGGCCATATTCGGGTCCTTCGCCTGCAGCCGCAATGATAGTGAGTTCAGAATTACGGTAGATTTTCTCCATCTGCTTTATCTGCTCCATCTGGTCATGTTTGTCCTTGTCGCTGCTCACTTGTTGAGGAATGCAGTAGCGATCTATCCACAAGTATTCAAATCCCAGCCTTTCTGTCGTCGCCATGGCATCCTGAATAGTTGAAGGGAGGTCGTCTGGGAGGCAGTTCGGATCCTCCTGCTTGGTTGCACCCATTGCTGCCGAGGATGGTGTTGTTGAAACGGCTGGCGGTTTTGGCTTTTGTTGCCCCCAGACATAGCTCAGCGTGACATATCGAGTTTGTCTTTCTGCAAACTCCAACTTCTTGGTCCGCACATTGATGACTCGCAAGCCGTGCAGCTCAGAATGAACGTCCAAGCCACATAAATCATTGTGCTTTTCTAAGCATATGGACAGCCAGTCCTTTATAGTTCTGAAGTCAACATACTGGGGATCTAAGAGTTTGATTAACTTTCTTTCGCCAGACTGTATGCTGATCATCTTGTCTGTCTTATACTGAGGGGAACAGTTGGGCAGATTCGCGACAGCAAGCATGCGACTTTTCTTTGTACCAATTCCAACTATGTCTCCAGTCTCCCTTGGGCTGATAATGGCGACACTCTTCAAATCTCCATGCCCATCCCCGCCATCCACAATTGGCGGATCGACGGCTTTAAATAGCTCACACATAGTACATGACGAAACAGTGTCATCAAGACGGATCCCCCGTAGAAACAGTTCTTCCTTCGGGCAGTCTCTTTCGAAAGGCCAGGGCGAAGTAAAAAGGTCGTCCAGATCAATTGTTGAGCATTGCTTACACAGATTGCCGAGATCGGCGTCAGGCTGATTGATAAGGGCTTCTGGGGTCATCTTGATAGGATTTGGAAATTTTGACACAGGATATGTAGCGAAAAGAGATTTGGTAGAGATCACAGCTACGGAATCAAGTACATAGGAATAAGATACTAGATGAGAAGAGGAATACAAATATATAGTTTATATAAGTACTTATCCGTGCTGCGTACCCAAGCCAAATTTAAGCCCTCATACCTCATTTTGTACCCCGCAATTTGTGGGACGAAACGACCAATTCCCCTTACGCTCGAGCATTAACTGTACGTGGACCAATACGACAAATAGTTTCACTTCAGCTGAATGTCGATCATCAAGCAAAAATGCTTTGTGGTTAGCTGAGGATGTGAGCTATCAACCAGAGACTATTCTAGACCATAGGCTACTGCAAAAAGCAGAACAGCCTATCGAACCTTAACGAGGATTTAGTGAGAGATTAATGGTGGCTACAGTAGGCTATCGTAAGAATGAAAATCATTCAATTCAAGATATTCAGACGTCCAGTCCAGTTGGGCTCACCAGCATAATTATTACAATCTTAAATATGGATTTCACACCAGATTAAATACCCATTCCTCTCTGCTCAGCGTACTTGGCAAACTCTGGATCCTTCTCCAACTGGGCGAAACAACTCTCCTCCAGACCAAAGCAAACCTCAATGCCCTCATCCTCACCAGCACCTCTTACCCCCGCCCGCGAAGGAAGTACAAAGAAGAATCCCTCAAAGCTAGGATGAGGCCATCTCAGTGCCGCTGGCTTACCAAAGCCAAAGTCATGGTTCTGATACGACTTCATGGTATGCCAGTCAAAGGCCATGCAGTCGAGACCCAAGACCCAATGCATGTCTAGTTCAGACCACTGGAGGTTTCCAGATCCTGCTGCGTACTTGACCAGGTCTGCCATGTATTCTGGATTGATCGAGTTGGTGCTTTCTCGCACTGCTTGAGCAAGAATAGGCAGAGTTGTCTCCAAGTCACCGAGAACTTCAGAAACCGTCAGGTTCTTCGATGTGGGCATAGTGATAGCGGTACCAATGTAGCGATCTGAGACTGGCTTGCCGCTGCGACCACGGCCATTGACAGCATGAACTGCTTTTGACGGAGCATTGGGGTCTGGCTTGACCAGAGGCGACTTGGCTCTCACAGTCGCACGCCACATGATAGATAGAATGGCATCGTATGTCGAAATCCAAGTCCCCGTCTCAAGCCCAGCACTGCACTGTGACTTGAGTAATTGCAGCTTGCTCTTGGGGAAATGCCAGATGCGGGTCTTGACAGTTGGCATCTTGAAGTCAGCTGGAGGAGGAGCAGGAGGACCATCCCGAAGTTTCATCATAGGGAATTTGGCACCCAGCCTTTCCATCTCCTCAGCGGTGAGTTTGGGCTTGTTCTCCAGTGTGTAGATACTGCGTGAGGGTATTTCAGATAAAGAACTGGCCAGTCCATTGAGCGAGTGCCCCTTTGCAGCATTGGAAGTGTACCTGGCCCAAGCATTCAGCAAGTTCTCAAAGCCTGGCCCATCACATACTTGATGCGTAATGGCGAGGCCAAGAATGACACCGCCCTCGATGAAAGTTATCTGTGCGCCTCCTACTGCTGGACCATCTGCTGAGCCATCGCTTTCAGGCACGGGGAAGTTGGCACCAACAAACTGAGCGGGGAGAACCTTGGGCGAGTCAAGGAGATGAACGGGGAAATCATGCTTGTCAAGAACAGAGAATGGGGGGATGTCTTCAGGGGCTGCGCTCTTGACTCGAAGGGTGAGCGAAGAGTCTGGCTGCTTCTTCACGACAATACGGTTGGTTTTGTTTTCAAATTGCAGTGTTCCTGTTGACAAGTTCTAGCTGATGGATCGACAGTGCGTGGTGTTGGATAGCTAACCTGTTAAGATAGGATAGTCGGCGAGGGCTCGCTCCAAACCACTGACGAGGTTGTCGATAATGGATTCTTTTGGGATGCTATCAGACAGCTCAAAGATCTCAATCATGTGGACGTAAAGCTTTGGCATAAGATGATCCAGGTCTGAGAGCTGAAAAACCTCAACTTGTGCTTCCGGATCACTGCCCATGGGCTTGACGTCGATGATTCGTGGGCCCGTCATGATTTCAGGGTTGTTCAAGATGGCAATGATGTAAGGATGAGAATTTCACGTAAGAGGACGGTTCATGCAGGAGGTTGAAAAAGCAAACTACGAGAGAAAGGATGGCTTCTGGGAAGGATTGATGGGGACGTATGGGGACATGATTTGAGAGAGCCAATGAAAGAGTCCTCTTATGTACATGTAACGGTGACTCTGAGGATGGACAACTTGAGTTGATCGCTTAACTAGTATCGGTATCCGCCTTAAGCGATGGTGCGACTGACTAATAACCACGCAACCCTAAGACCAAGGTTGTGAATCCTGCTGTCTCTGTGCTTGATATGAGTATCGATCTCGATACGGAGTAGACCTAGACTAAATAACGATGTAACAACGCGGAAGAATGCGGGTTGCTTATGTCGTAGTAAGAATTCTGTTCCTGCATGAGCCGAGCATTATGTCTCCAACCCTTCTCATTTACAAAATTTCCCAAGGCTATCGGTTATCGCCACCGGTGTCCTGATGAAGCTGATCATATCCGTATCAGATGGAGCGATGTTACTTAGGCGAAGTTGTATCGTGCGAGAATTGTGATTGTCTAGTACTACGGTACTACCGCAAGCATTTTTAAGCCTACGAATTGTAATCAGAAGAATTTCTATTACTCGAGGTCGAGGAACCTCGAAATTACAAGTTTTATAAAGAGTAGCTTTATTCAAAAAAAGAAGCGTTTTCAAAGCTAGATCAAACTAGTTAAAAAAGAAAAAACCTCAATTTCAATCCTTAATATCATACGATCTTTTGGAGTCCAGGCCAAGGATGGTTCCCCGGCAATAATTAGGTGCTGATTGATCCGCCAGATAATACTAGGTAGTCGAGCAAGGATAGAGGCCAAGATTTGCAATGCGCACTATTAGTAGTACTCGATTCCGTATCAGGAAATGTATGTAAGACCATGTAACTTAGATATTGGCGTCTAAATGGGATCAGATCCTTGTCAAGAGGTGTCCTTTAGCCCAGAAAAATAGTGTAACGGTCCCACCTCGTGAAGTAGGAATACCACTGTGACTGACTCGCTTATAAAAAGAAAACAGCCGCGGCACCGCGTCTCGAAGCGTTTTCATCATGCGAGTATCCATCAGGATCTCCTACCCAGCGTCAAGCCCACTTTCAATAGCACCAAGACCCGCCACAAGACTCCTTCGAACCATCGTCTAACGGGTCCGCAAACACGGGTGATTTCTGAATGGAAACCCGGATATTCCCCTATTGGCTGGGTTCAGAACCGTTGTCTGATATTGTAGATCTTGACTTGATTCAAAAAGGCGAGCTCCATATCGACCCAGAAATCCAGTTTGAGGCAATCATCAATCAACCAATGCATGCCATGATTCTCTCTTGACGAGTCTTCGTTTCTGTTTCGCTGGGATATGCCTGTGACCATGTGATTATGATATGTGACATTAGGTGGAAACATCACCCCTTATGCAGGCACACGTCGGTATTTGAACAGCCCCCAAACAGCCAAGTGCCGAGCTTCTGGAATTGAGTTTTATTTCTTTTCTGTATTAGATATATGAGTTTCAGCTCATCGAAATCACATTGTCAACACTATTCCATGAAGCGACAGAAGTATAGTCAAAATGATTGACGAAAATGCGCGAGCTGTCACTTTGGAAGGATTTCCACTGGCGATGACCACCATTGTATTGGTGTTCGTTGGCCTGGCTGCTATCGCTGTTGGAATTCGAACCATGGTTCGTGTGACTGACAAGACGTTTGGGTTAGACGATTGGCTCATTGTGGGCGGTTTGGTAAGGCCACTATTTACATCGATTGCATTACGTTGCTTGCTAATCAAGATTTGTTCATTAGGTCGTCTACATTGCTGATACAGGCCTCGCTGTCAAAGGTATCTCAGTTGGGCTCGGCTCGAAGAATGATCACCTCAACCCATGGATGCAAGCCGAATCACAAAAGTTCTACATCATCTGGATCACGGTTTACGTCTGCGCCGTCGCATTGATCAAGACCTCCGTTTGTCTTACTATGCGACGAATCGCCGCAAAGTCAATCCCCATCATCCGATACGCCATCTGGGGTCTCTTCGCCCTCACGTGGGCTTCGTTTTGCGTCACGTTCTTCGGCATTCTTACCTTCTGTCGACCCGTGGAAGCCAATTGGAAACCGCAACTTGTCGTGGAGGGAAAAGCGACTTGCGCGAGCGTCAATACTCTTATCGGAATTAGCCATACGAATACCGCGACAAGTATTATTACAGATGTTGGTTGTATAGTGCTACCGGGCATCTTGCTTTGGAAGACCCAAATGTCGGTTAAAAAGAAGCTGCAGGTGTCGTGTCTTTTGTCTCTGGCCTCGGTGTGAGTGTGTTTCATTCCTTGGTCAAGTATCGATCGCTAACGTGCCGCAGTGCATCCATCGCCACAATTGCTCGTGCTCCTTTTATTTCTCACTACAAGGAGCCCACTAATAACCTCACATGTATGGAGAAGCTTACAGGATACACTAGCAATGACTCTTTGCTGACAATCGACAGACTACATCGGCTACATTGTCTTATTCTCTTGCGTCGAACTCGGCATCGGATGCATCGCAGCATCTCTCCCTTCGATGCGCGTCATGTACATGCGCGCCCGCGGCCAAGACACAACAACAAACGCGAGTACACCGAATACGAATACACTTGTGACCATCGGCGGTGGAAGAATTGGCGACAGCGCGTCCCGAGGCCAAAAGCGCGGCTTCACGAACCCTACCGACCGAGGAATAACATCCACACAAATCAAGCGTGGGGATAATGACTGGGAGAGGTTGAGTGATGAGGATTCTGACAAGGGCATCTTGATCAATGGGCAGAGTGGAATACGGGCCGACTTTTCGTACTCGGTTGAGATGGAGACGTATAGTAATGGCCAACCCGCTCGAGGTGTTCCCCATGCTGTTGCTTTGTAGACTGAAGGGCTGGAGGCATGAATTTCCCAAAGGTGTGTAGTGTACCAACATGGAGAACTGGAAAAATACCCCAAGCTGGTAATAATATAATCAGACTATTGCTTTGTTTTCTTCAATTGTGCTATCGACCATCGATCCACTCGTGCTTGGCAGAGTTCCGCCTATCAGTCCATCTCGCCTTGATAAAGTCAGCCCTTTCTGATAGGTCGAGCATTGTTCGAGGTACAACACAATACTCAAAACCAACCTCATGCAACAATGCACAAAAGTCTTGAAAGAGCTGCATCCATTCCTGGTCGCTGTTTGGCATCAACCGCACTCCATCGTCCATCAACCAAGGTGTCCCCGCTTCACAGACCACGATCAAAGAGGTTTCCATCCTAGCCTTGACTTCAATCCATGCAGGGAGTTTCTGCAACTCTTGGACTCCTTCGGAAGAGGCGAATCGCTTCGCATAGACTAGTGGGTCAAAACCGGATCGATCCGAGATGAACCAGCTGGAGCTTTGTAGAGCTTCCTTCTCGGCAGATGCCTGAGCCTCTAGTATAAGCTGCTGAAGTTCAAGACATCTTGCTGTTGAAGTTTGAATGTCTTCAGCCGAGTATTTGTGTTTGGTAAGAACAGTTCTTGCCACTTCGGAAACGATCTGCGGGTTTTCGATTGATATACCTGCTAGCCAGTGCTTCAGCTCACTCTGTAGCTTGTTGACCAGTGTTGTTTTGCCCGTGGACTGAGGGCCGATGATGTAGATATTTGGAGTTTTGACGTTTGGAGGCATGGCAAATGTTATTTTGATCTATCTCGTCGAGAAATGTCAGAGAGTTAGTGGATTGAGGATGCTTGAGAGGAATTCCATTGCGCATCAGCGTGGTAGGCCTCCGAGGGGTAAGCAAGCATGCCGTGCAACACAAACATCCAATGATGATGAATCACCAACGGCACTGGCTTGAATTTATTGGATCGTTTTATTTTACGCGCTTTTCTTAGTTCTCTCAAGCCCTGGCGTGTTTTCCTCTACGCCATCTCAAACTCACTTCTCCGCCAACCTAGGAGCGTGAAGCAAAATGCCGCCTCCGAATATCGACAAAGGCTTCTTCCACACGCTACTACCCGCTTTGAGTCTCGATGACAATACCTGGGAATTTGACGTGCCAAACCTCCCGTCGCCCTCTGTTTTGCAGAAGGCTGGTTTCATCAAGGCCATCAGCATTCACACCGACCTCAAAGAATGCAACCACTCGATAGTGCTGAAAGTTCAAGCCAACACTCCAAACCGCGCCACAGCCAAACACGCAACCACTCAACTCATTGTATTTTCGCTTGAAGCCTTCAAACCACTCGTTGTCGGCGCTGCAGCGAAAGAACAGCCAGCGCCTGATCTTCAGCCCCGCACTCGACAAGAGGTCTCAGACTACAGCATCAGATGTCTTCGAGCTGGAATTACAATCAACCGAGTTCATTACAATTTCTATGGACATAGTAACAGCCAACTTAAGTCACGGTCATGTTTTCTTCTCGCTGCGCCAAAAGAGGAGATTTCCTGGCGAGTTGAGTCCTTGGGAGACTTCACCAAGATGAAGACGGTTGGAAAGAAAGCCAAGCGTATCGGGCTGCTTTTTTCAGCTGCTAAGACTGCCATGGTAATCAGTCCAGACCGATGTGAAGATATTCCGGATGTTGAGACAGCCGACTACGTGTTTACTGATGGATGTGGACTTATTGCACCATCTCTTGCACAAGAACTCTCACGACGAACGAGAATCCTCTTTCGCGATAATCGATACACGCCGTCGGTATTTCAGATCCGATATCGTGGATACAAGGGTGTAGTCACAGTTGATCCACGCATGAAGAAGCAGAAGGCCTTACTCAAGTTCCGAAAGTCGATGAAAAAGTTTAGTGGCGGCGATGATCATTCTTTTGCTGTTGTTGAGTACTCCAAGGTGCGACTCAGACCATTATCGCACGGACAATTGCTAATCGCTGAACATTCCAGCCTTTCTCGTACGGATTCCTCAACGACGAAACCATCATTCTTCTCAACGCCCTGGGCATCTCTCAAGAGACTCTTCTCTCCAAGCAGCTTAATCACTTCAACTTGCTCAGAAATGCCAGAACTGACTTCCGCGATGCATTCCGCTTCTTAAGCTACGTCAATCGACCCGACCTTGCAGAGCGAGTTCTTCTAGACGGTAGCGAAAGTATCAAACCCCAAATCAACAACCTAGTCAACAGCGAGCTCAAGAAAATGCTAAACAAGAAAGACGGCCAGAGGTGTCGTATTTTTGTGCAGAAGTCGCGTCTTCTTTTCGGTGTCTGCGATGCGTGGGATGTTCTTCGTGAGGGGGAGTGTGCGGTCAAGGTCACGATGGAAGAGAACGGGCTGCCGTATGCTCTGAAGAACACTGAGATTACTGTTATCAGAAATCCATGTCTTCATCCTGGAGATTGGCAGAAGCTCAAGGTTGTTGAGCGACCTGAGCTGGCGCATCTGGTGGACTGCATTGTGTTCTCGACAAGAGGGAAAAGACCGGCTGCGGATATGATGTCTGGTGGTGATCTTGACGGTGATACATGTGAGTTCGCATTCTGTTTTACATGATCGCATGTGCTAACCTGAAAGTCTTTGTCTGCTGGGATCCAGATCTGATTCCATCGACGGTCTCAACACCAGCTCTATACCCCAGAGGTCGAGAGCCGATCCAGTTCCGCCAAATCACCGACGACGATCGCCTCGTGTACTTTGCAAAATACAACAACGCCTCGCTTGGTCAAGTGAAGAACCTATACCTCGATTGGGCCCGAGTATCAGGGCCTATGAGCGCTCAATGTCAAGAGCTCAACCGTCTGTTCTCCCAATGTGTGGACGGGAACCGCATCAAAATTCCCGACAAGCTACGTTCTCCCCCAAAGGTGTCGGTTGATGCACCGCCATTTATACTTGACGTCCTTCACGATGATTCGAAAGAGAAAGTACAACGCTTGAGCATTTCACCAGATGGAGATCTCGATGGGTACGACGTTGACGCGATGCAGCTCTTGCTCAGTCGTGAAAATGTTGCGATCAGTGAGTTTGAATGTGTGAAATTGGCATATGCTTGGTGTCTGAAGAATAAGACATCTTTTGAGAACCTTTTGTATCTTTTCGACTTTAATGTTCTCACAGCAGAACAAAAGGCTTGGGTTCTCGCTCACGCATTGCCATCACCCAGCACGCCCAGCTTGGTTCTCAATGCTCTGTGCTCATCCGGAATACTCCAAAGAAACGAACTTCAATCATTTCACTTGGACTATCCCGGTATCAAGTGGAAAAGAACCTATGACTCGGCAATCGACCGTCTTGCGACCTTTCATGACGCCGTGGCCAACAATCTAGAATTATTTCAACGCACCCTGATTGTTTTTCAGCCTGATGAGCGATTGTCCCTCGCCATCTATATCCCCAAAAAGATCGAACGCTCTCAAGACAGTCTGATTGACAACACTGGTAGACTCTTTGCCTTTCCCCATTCTCAAGGGCCCCAAAGACAAAGTCGTTTGTCCCTCCCAACCAAGATGCAATACCAGCTCTACTGCGACGGCAGTGTTTTCCAGCTCTTTGAAAAGCAGCGCGGAAATTCATGGGTGTTTATTGGTCGTCCCGGCAATAACGATGAGGATTATCGCAGCGAAACTAACAAGGGAGACAGGAGGAGGAGACGACAAGACGTTGTTGATCGGGGCAAACAAGCTGAAGTAGTTGCAAGTATTGCGCTGGACAAGTTCAGCCGACAGCTCCAAACACATATCGGAAGGGTTAATCGATCTCCGATCACAGCTGCAGTGAGTCTTCCTAATTAATTTAACAGAAGTACTTAATTAACATCAGCAGGAAATCTATGTCATCAGCAATCGAGACGTCTCGTCCATGCGAAATCTGGATCTCTGGCTTGAGCAGATCGACACCACCGAGACTCTGCCTCTGTTTTCAGAAGAAGCGAAGGAATATTCCATCCCGAACCGTAGCAATGTTCTATCGGCGTCCGACCCATCCTGGCTAATCGATATCGTGAAGAACAATGATCTTGATTTACTGACACGCTTGAAGTCCGTGGATCAATACCGGCGGGTATTCAGCTCGGCTCAGAAGACGAATGACAAAGGATTTCTGTTGCAATGTTTCGAGTGCATTCTCAAAAACATCGGCAAACTTAAAGTGGATGCTAAGGAGCTGTTAAACGTAATGGTTGACACTCTGATTACTGAGCCGACTCTAGCGGTTGCCTTTACACCATTCCTTTCAGCCTCCCGTACAGACAAGGACCAGGACCTGGTTGTGATGTCAGAAGCATCGATATTACCAATTCTCCGAGCATTCATTCTCTCAGCCAATACCATGGACCAGTTGATCTTGGAGCCTCTGAAAGCCATTCTCTCTAATATCTCACCTGGAAGCTTATCCTTGAGCGATATGGCAGACCTTATAGAGCTTGCAGCGTTGACGATTCGATCTACTGACTTGGCATTGGACTTCTTTCTCGATTGTTTGCAACCGAACGCGGTTCATTTCATGACGGCGGACGCGCCGGTAGCCAGGTATTTACTGCGCAACTTGATTGCAATTGCTTTGGACCACATCGAAGAAGCCAATAATGAAGCCAAACGCCAACAAGGGCTTGTCGAAGTGAAGCTATCGCCCAAAGACAAAGAGGGCAATCTTGTGGAGATTGACTTCAGAATCGATACCACCGGAACACCGAAAAAGGCATCGCATGTGCGTTTGACAACTGCTTCACTTCCGTCAAACATGCTGGTCGGTAGCAATTATTCTATCGACGCGCTGGTGGTCTTCTCAGAGACCGGGCGCGCGCGCTTCGAGTGCCTTCATCCTCTTCCGCCCTACTTCGCAGCATGTTCTTGGATTTTAGAAGACTGTGGGCCTTTTGTCACCTCCAAGTCCATGATCGACGCGGTCAAGGATCTCTGCATCTACAGGGATGAATGTTGCGGGGTTGCGGATATAATCTTCGGGCTTCCGTCCCCTGCCTCCGTGTTGCGGCCAGAAGGGACGCACAGTAAGGTTGACAAGTTGAACGAGAGTCAGAATCAGGCCATGCAAATGGCTTTGAACAGTTCTCTACTTTGTCTTTGGGGTCCTCCCGGAACCGGAAAAACCGAAACCATCGTTGAGATGATTTGTGCATTGCAGACAGCTAACGAAAAGGCACGGGTTCTTATAACGGCGCCGACACACAATGCGGTGGATAACGTGATGCGACGGTACATAAAGCGAATCCAGAATCAACCTTTGGCACGAAAAGATCAACCCAATTTGGTCAGAGTGTCTACGGAGGTGCGCAAAGTTGCTGACGACCTACGAAAGTATACATGCGATGCTATGGCCGGGCAAGAAATTCACTCTGACTACAAAGCCATGAAGAAAGCAACCCAGATGATCAAACACAGCGACACTATCTTCACAACGTGCAGTGGAGCTGGCATCGGTTTACTCAGATCAGAATTCTTCGAGATTGTCATTGTTGATGAGGCATCTCAGCAAACGGAGCCGAGCTCACTAGTTCCTCTTGTCAAGGGCTGCTCACAAGTAATTTTAGTTGGGGATCATGTGCAACTGCGACCTACTGTTAACCAGACTTCACTGGCACTTGACTTTGATGTGTCTCTTTTCGAGAGACTTTACACCAGAGCCACAGGTTCAAATAAAGGTTCTTTGAACACACTGATGCTCGACACTCAGTATCGCATGCATCCTCAGCTTTGCGAGTTCAGCTCGGGGCAGTTTTACGAGGGAAAGTTGAAGTCCGGAATCGATGACTCTGAAAGGCGACTCAGCAAGTCTAAGTTTCCGTTCCCCCCAGTGAATGTACGCAAGCAGGGAGGTGATTCGGCCAAGGCGGATTACGAACGAGCAATCTTCATCAACTGCGACACAAAGGAAATGCCAGGAAAGTCAAAGGAGAATAAAGGACAAGCAGAGCTTTGCATCCAAATCTGCAAACTCTTGACTACCTCTTGCAAGGACCAAGAAGGATCTCACTCGATTGTTGTGCTGACGCCTTACACCCGCCAAGCTGAAGTACTGAACCGTATGCTGTCCAGTATACCGCAGCCCATCGAGATTTCCAGCATCGATGGGTTCCAAGGACGCGAGGCAGATATTATCGTGTTTGTGACGGTGCGATGTAATGAGCATCGAGAGATTGGGTTTCTGAAGGACATGCGCCGGATGAATGTTGCTCTAACTCGTGCACGATCGGCACTTATTGTGGTTGGAAGCAGAGCGACGTTGACGGAAGGGACGGCGGATGAGGAGAGCTCGAAGATGTGGAGGAGGTTGTTGGGAACCTTGATGGAAGTGAAGTTGGAGGTTCCGGCATCTGAGAAGATCAGAAAACAGCCGTGATCGACTTTGCTAGGTCGGTCAAGACATTGCATGTGCGTGCTTTCTTGGTGGATAATCCTTTTCCGTTGTATCACGGATGAATCGGTAGGAGACATACAGCATACAAAAGTCCTCCAAAATAGACCCCAATACACCATCGGGCGTTCTATGAAAGGCCGATAGGTGGATAGATGCTAAATTCTGGACTGTAGCTATGCCGAGATCCGGCAATGACGCCGTAGGGCAGAATCGATGCAGTCATCTTCATGTGAAACGCTCCGCGCGAATCTGATTGGTGTCATGGCCCCACGGCATTAGGACAAGTCAGCCATGTGATGCAACCTTTGTGAATTGCCGTCTTACGTGAGGTCTTCATTTTCTGTCGCTTTACGGCACGCTATTGCACGATATGCGAGAGGACTAGTCACCTTACATAAGAAGTTAGGACATTTTTCACGGACACTCAAAGCTAATCTCAAAGGAGAAATATGATCGCGGAGGAGAGCCCCTTGGCCTATGTAAGGGGAATTCATCAGCCGGACTAGACATAGTAAGCAATAATCTGCGGCCCGCGCCGTAAAGAAAAGTTCCGGGCATTGTTCCCGTCCAATCGGCAGTCGTGATAAAAAAGGGGGCCACTGCAAGTGCTAAGCCACTGCCAGTTTGCAATCTGCAATATCCTGCGGAGTAAGAGAATGGTCAAATTCCGATTCTGTTCTCTTACCACTGACGATCTTCAGGACTAGGTATTGGATTAACACGGATTAAAATGGATACATCTAGTAACAAGTGCTTATGAGGATCCGGTTATGGACTCTGGCATTGGATGGACATTGTTTGGTGAAATTTAGGCGCTGAGCTGTACAAGTCAGCCTTAGCTACGGAATTCCGTTTTATCCAATGGCACGGTAGCATGTCACACTGCCACTTGTGCAATTCTGAAAGGCATTAATCCGCCAGGAGGATTTGTGCATTACTCCGCCACTATTCCTGAGCGACCATACGATGAAGAAGGCTCAAAGGTAGTAATTTTAGAACACAGTTGAGAAATAATTTTAAAGCTAACTGTTACAGCAGTGAGGCAATGCGGCCAAGGCGAATGCGAGTGGGTGGGAAAGGTTGAGTGAGGTGCAGCAGCATCGGAATCTTGACCAAATCCGGGGACACTTCCTATTACATACTAGAATGGATGCAATTCAACTCAATTTGGCATCGATAAACACTGACAGATCTAATGTAGACGGGTATTATGAGCCGCATGTAGATCATTGAAGAATATGACCTATCTCGGGCCCGAGTTCTTGAGTCTAACCCGGAATGCACGGTATATGCACTGTTACTGACGCTGTCGGACTATCGGACTATCGGGCGACGAGCCATTCACGTTCCTAGACGCCCTATTCTACTCTGACTGTGCCATACGAGGGGGAACCCTGTAAACTCACTGATCCTCCCTTATGCAA
This sequence comes from Fusarium sp. NFCCI 5145, assembly GCA_033439405.1. Classification (NCBI taxonomy): domain Eukaryota; kingdom Fungi; phylum Ascomycota; class Sordariomycetes; order Hypocreales; family Nectriaceae; genus Fusarium; species Fusarium sp. NFCCI 5145. The sequence continues at coordinate 165,031 of JAWDHB010000169.1, forward strand.
GTAGACTTCTGGCTTTCGTATGGCCTGGCTATGACTTCACATACTATTCTTACATAGGGCTTTGATAGCCGGTCCGGAGAGTAGGCTGCTGATCGACTCACCGACGGTTTCTGAAACCCCAACTGGTCACTCTCATTATGGAAATTGCCGCATACGAGTTTCATGAGCCAATCAGTATGATCGCAGCCCGAGGTGATGATAGATGGAGAACAAGTGCTTATGGACAAGACCTTTTGTGAGGATTCACCCGCATGTGGCGAAGTACAGACCGTGAGGAGAAAGCATGAGGGCTCAGGACATGATCGTGTGAATGCTGTGTTGGGCATCACCTGAGGGAATTTATCATAGACAGAACCGTCTTGACCGTGCTCAGGACAGCTATAAGAAGCCGAAAGATCGCTCGACTTTGATAAATATCTCATCCTCATCACACAACTTCCACTCAACAATCATCTCAATACATCAGCAACAATGAAGGCAACACTCTTCATCTCCTTCCTCCTCTCCCTCGGCGTGACCGCCATGCCCAACGCCGACACCGTCACCATCAAAGACGGTGGCCACACCTACACTGGTATCGACAAGGTAAGACAGTTTACCTCACCTTGAAGTATCAAAACTAACATCTCCAGCCTCTTCTCGCCCTCCGTGGCCTCGAGGCTCGATGCGATTGCTTCCCCTGCTACTCGCCCCACGCTGACTGCTCGCCCGGCGCTTGTCAGTGTGCCGGAGACTACGGCTGTTGGTCTTGCGGTGGTGGTCGCATGCAGTGCCAGCCCGGCCCTGGATCTGGTCAGTGCTGGACCTAAATGCTCTGCTGCATATGATGGGTGGACAAGCATAAGACTTCAAGATCTTTCAAACACCCTATGGACGAAGATTATGTTATGGGAGAAGATGTCTTGACGAGAGTTGGTGGTTTTTTGATTGGGAGACATTCATTACGAGAACACATTTTGATATGATATATATATTTTTGACTGTGATCCAAATTCTCCGATACATGCATGTTTCTAAAGTGGATGACTTCGATGATAATGACTTGGCAAACACAACAGTCCAAAAGGTAGTATATAGCTTGAACTTATATTTCAGGTGTATTTTGACATACAAGCATTTCTTGTGGAGCAACAGTCTGACGCCCAGCGTATTGATATAACAGTCGCCGGGTCCTTGTCTAAAACCCTGTAAAGAATAATCTGATCAACGTGTATAAGGTTATCTGCCTTTTGTGTGTCATGACCAATCACCTTAGCCACTAGGTCTCACTACCTCGATAACTGCCTCAATACTGAGTCGCATTCCAAGTTGCGCCACCACTGTCTGGGGTTCTCCCTTTACTGAAACCACAAATCGCCAGCCAAGTGATTTCCTGAGCTTGTCGGATTCGAGACATGGTTCAGAAATACCAGAACAGTCTGTCGCGGGAGAATTGTCGTTGTAAGTATGATACCGGGCTCAATTACTGAGGTTCATAGTCCTAGGATATTCCGAGAGAAAAGGCCACGCAGATTGACCGGTTGGGTGGTTTTAGGGTTGTGGCTGCAGAGTTCGTTGGAATGTGTATATAGTCTAAGAGGTCTAATTAGTCTTAATCAGTCAGGTTGAGCATTGCGAGAGACTATCTGCATATGAATACCATTCTATACCCGAGCCTGACCGACAGCAATTGCAGTCGAAGGGAATATAAACCCTAAATCTTGTTTGATATAACTGCCATGTCAAAGTTTGAGTGATGCTTTACGTAGGCGATGTGGTTCATCCGTATGCCAAGATATCTGTCACATTCATTCATTTCACAAGGCTTAAGTGAGACAAGGCCTCGACGACAGCCCCTGACTAGTTATTAACAACATTCCTGGACCTGGAACATTGACAAAGGAAAGTTTTCTTTATTTAACTCGGTTTCGTCTCCCTGAATTACCCACTGCCCTGTTCCTTGATTTATTTCGCTGTGACCGAGGGCTCATTTACCTTCAATATGAGGTTAAAGACTGATTACTATATTCTACTCCTTGCGACACTGCCATTTCTATGTACCTCTTTCACAGTTACACCAAGTGACAATGCAATGGACTTGGCTCAGGCCATTTTCGCCGGGCCAGGCCTTACGGTATTCTTTGCCCAGCTTTCAGCTGAAACAGGAGCGGCCGGCATATTCACTGATGGCCCTTTCGGAATTGGGAATGGTGCTATCTTAACCAGCGGCCTGGCATCGGGCGCTCTGCCCGGCGGTGACCGAAATGTCGATAACGGGTATGGAAACGATGGAAGCTTTGATACTTTTTGTGCCCCTGATAGCAAAAACGGGGCTGGTCTGTTCGTCAGTATCGGATTTGATCCTGGATATAATGGGGTTAGCATGCAGTTTATTCTCGCTACTGAGGAAGCCACCAGGTAGGATCAATATCCTGATCATTCAAAGTTTGAGAGTCCTGACCCTAGGTGCAGTGGCGAACCCGATGCGATCACTCTACGGACTCTGGATGCCACTCAGTACGCCCTTGACACCGATGGAAACCAAATAACGGCTCATTCATATCTGGCAGAATCACCCGACGCTATCTTCCCCCCAAACAGTCATACAGGATATACACGGTCTACACCTCCTCTGGTTGTAAGCTTGCCGGCGACTTCTGGAAACGCTAACACCTTGTACTTTATCGGTGTGTGCGATGTTGGTAACGGAAATTTTGACACTGGTTTCCTCCTCTCTGCTCAGGCCTGCGTTGATTGCGACTTTGGGCGGAATGGGGCGGTGATCAACTACGTTACGACAACCTCCACAGCTGCACCTGGAGAGGCTCTTTCTACTTCGACGATCAAGGCTTCGGGAACTGTATCAGGTACTTTCATTGTTTTAGTTGCTCCTACGGACGTCACGACTACAACCACGGAGGAATCGACAACTACTACAGATAGCACAACTACCAGTAATGAGCTAACGACTACTACTAGTACTGGCGAAACAACAGCCACCATGGAGGAGTCAGCAACAACTAGCGACAAATCAACGACTGAGACAACAACTGAAGCTACAGATGCATCAACTACTACTACTGCCGATGATATCAGTCAGTCAACCGCAACAACAATAAATTCGGAGATAAGCAGTACCACGCAGCCAACAACTACCGATCTAATCTCAACTACTCAAACTACCACTGAGGTAACGGATGGATCAACGACAATGTCTACTATAGTAGACACAGAGTCGACTACTACCACCCAATCTCCAACTACAGCTAGTAGTTCCACAGCCTCTACTACCGAGTTATCAATTTCAAACCAGGGAGAAACTACCACTATTGTCCTCAGTGGGTCCACAACTGTCTTGGCCAGTTCCATGACGTCCAGCGTTACCGAATCCATCATCAGCCCTATCAGTGGATCTGCATCAACTACCGTCGATGGAGGGCCTGTGTCGTTTTCAGAGACGACAACAACCATAATGACAAGTTCAACTACAGATAGTTTGACCGAGTCCACTTTAACAAACACTTTCCTCTCCAGCTCGAGCCAGAGCACATTTCATTTCTCGCTTCCCAGCACTCACATTTCCTTGCCTGTTCTATCGACTACACTCTCATTTGACGAAGGTTCCCAAACTCTTACTTCTATTATACAATCAGGGACTGTTTCAACGGCGGCAGCACCTTTTCTGTCTACTTCCATTGGCAACCCTGTCATCTCTTCTTCGGATGCGGTATCTACAAATCCTCCTTCACCCGTTGACCGTTCCAACCTATCACCCATTGGACAATACCAATATGTCGGGTGTCTTGGGTCATCAGAAGGATTTCCAACCTTTAGCCTAATAGCCTCTAGTGCCAACATGACCACGGTGAGCTGTGTCAGCCTAGCCAAAGGGCGGTCCTACGTGGGGGTTTATGAAAAGTAAGTAGCGAGTCGAATTGTACTACTCACATCACTAACTTCCATAAACAGATCGTGCTACGCTGCAAGCTCTCTAGATCAGGCGGCTTTAGTCAGACCCGATAGATGCGATCTTCCTTGTCCCGGAAACGATCGATTATTTTGCGGTGGTCCAGCTGTATCTTCTCTTGCGCGCCGATGGTCTGGTCCACGAAGGACTGTCAATCGACGTGGGGCACCACCTGCTATCCTCCTGACCTTATACAGATTAAGCGATGAGGCTCCTCCGTCTAATGGGGGAACACAATCGGCGACTGTCTCCCCAACCATGATCCAATCTTCCTCAGCTATCGTTTCTCTGAACCCAGTTGCCACGATCTCAGATATTGTCACTGTAACGGAGGTTGGTGATCGATCAGTTACGACAGTGGTGGAAACTTCTATAAAGGCAGGTCAGACGAAGTTTGAAAGTCTCGTCACGACGGTAACTTATACGATTATCAACCCCAACAACCCCTCGTTCCTCACTGTCACTGAATACTGCACTACTTTATCATATGAGCCATGCAATTATTGCCCGCACGCACCTATTCCCACAGTCGAGATGACTACCTACAGAGCTTCATGCAATGCTTGTGGCCATATGGGAGAGAGCGAAGTCACGATCACCGCACCTTGTGCTGCCATAACGGATCCAGTTTGGAATAATAGTCCTCACAAGCAGGCAGACTTTCCATTACCAGAGGCTTCTCATATGTCGGGAGCCTTGATGAGATCCCTTGATGGTCTCCATACCAAGCCTGAAGCGGTTCGAACAGCCACCTCTTCAATTTTGCAGATCAGGCCTACAGCTGATAAGGGCATGGGCGGCAGTCCAGATGGAATCGATGGCCACGACAATCCTTTCGGGAGCGCTAGCCCGTATAACCAGGGAGGCTACAATGAACCGGGCGATGAACAAGATACCTATACCAAGAACACCAGCCCAAACAATCAGGAAGAGAACTACAAACCAAGCAATGAGAAAGATGCTTACGGCAGCAATAGGCCTAAAGAGCCGCAAAGGCTCACTGCAACCTTCAACAGAAAGCATCCAGTTGCTCAGCTTACTGGATTCCATCGAATTAGTTCAACAGCCACCCCCAGTGCAGGCAGTACACCAAGCTACAGTCCAGCAGTTCCAGAGGTAGTAGTAGCAGCCGGAGTGCCCTGTGGCTTGAATCTTATCTTCTTCTTTTGTTCAGTGTTTATTTGGATGATTTGTCTTTTATTTTAAACTAACCTTCCTATCGCCTTCTTACTTCTGTTTTCGAATCAGTGCATAAATTTCTCATGGTAGCAAGTTATAATATAAGATTATGTATAATTGATTGATAACCATTATGGCAAAATCATACGCATTATTAAAACGATGCTGTTTGTTGTTTGCTCTAGAATAGATTACCCACAATCCCGTAGAAGTGGTGACAGTAGTGTTGCATCCCATAAAATCTTCGCCAAGTGTCTAGTCCATACTGCCCAAAATCATAAATGCTTGATGTCTCACGAGTGCTTGCTCTTAAAAGTTCAGTCTTTAAATCTTCTAGGTTTAGTAAGAAAGAGAAGCTTTTAGCCACAGGTCTTAACTATAAATACTACTTTAAAGCCACTATTTAGATATTATATTATTATTTAGTTTTAGGTCTCCCTAACTTTAAAAGCTGACTTAGCTACCTTATAGCTATAATTAATATAATAAAATTTACTATATTAACCTTATTATTTAGCAGCCTTAATAACCTTTTATATATATATATAAAGTTATTATAAGACTTGCTTAGTAGCTTTTTTTACTTTTATTTTTCCTTTAATATACTTAAAGGGTCTTTAAATAATATACTAAGCTTTTATTTATTAATTAACTTGCCTAGCTTTTAATTTAGTTTCTTTTACTAATTTTAATTATAGCTATACTATTATAATACCTATTTAAAATAGCCTATAATTATATAATAAGATATATTATTATATTACTTATAATATTATTTCTTATATTAAAGGAATTCTTAATAATTATATTATATAAAAGAAATTAAGTAAAAAGGCTAAAGCTATTTATATAGGCTTTAGTATATAAGGTAATTTAAATATAGCTAAAATAGCTATTTTTAGCTGCCTTTTACTTATATAATATAATATTAGGCATAATAAAAGATATTAATAATAGCTAGAATAAAAGCTAGAGTAGCTAGAGAAGCTAAGAAGGGACCTTAAGGCAAATAGAGGTCTATTAGACCTTAATATTGCCTTTCTTAAAGAAATTAAGGTGCTATAGTTAGATAGGACGTACCTATATGAGGAATAGCTGCTAAGTATAGCAGGCTAGGCAGACCAAGTGCTTGCAAAGCTTGCTGTAATAAGCCTGTAATTTATAGAAGAGTGCCCTATAGACTAGGCTTATTATAATCTTGGACTATGAAGTGTAACTGGGATGGGAAATCGGCATATAGAGTTCTGGACGGGGTAATCGCCGGAGAGGTAATAGTTATTAGGGTGATTTTGCGGGGTTTATAAGATTATTATATTAGGGGAAATTTGATGTATTTATGTGAGGGTTTAGTTGCCTAAAGGTTAAAAAGAATAGCTAGGAAAAAGAGTAATTAAAGTCAAATTTAACTTTAGTCTATATAAAGAAGTTGGATATATAACTAATTATAAATAACTAATTATATATAATACCTTTAGTAATAACTATAGCAAGTATATAATTAATGTTTTTTATATTTATAAATTAAGGCTACTTATTTAATTAAATTATAAAATTTGAGTAATAGCTATAAGTTATTAAGAATTCTTTTAGAAAGTTATT